>DF366029.1:10868-25792 GCA_000787875.1 Solanum virginianum
CTCCATGTGCTCAACTTCAATATGAAGTTCCAGAGAAAATTTGGTCAGGCAAGAATGTTTCTTACAAACAGTTATGAGTATTTGGGTGCAAAGCTTTTGTTCATGTTCTAAAGGATGAAAGGCAAAAGCTTGATGTCAAAACACGGCAGTGTGTGTTTATTGGCTATGGTCAAAATGAATTTGGCTATAGGTTCTATGATCCAGTACACAAGAAGCTGATTAAGAGTTGAGATGTTGTTTTTATTGAAGATCAAACTATTAAGGATATAAATAAAGTAGATAAAGAAGGCTTTACTCCTACAGATGATTCAACAAGCTTAAGGTTGAATTCTCTAATAGAAGTACTGACTCAAGTTGAAGATGAGGTTCATGATGACCATTCGCAAGATGCAAATAATGAAGGTATTCCCCAGGAAGATGAACCAGAAGAAGAGAATGTTGATGGTGGTCACACTCAACCACCAATAGCTGGAGAGTATCCAGTACCCTTAAAAGGATCTAGTAGAAATGTGCAGCCTTCTACTAGGTACCCAATTGATCAGTGGGTTACACTGACTAACGAGGGAGAACCAAAAATCTTCAGCGAGGCAATGGACGATGAAAATAAGAAAAAATGGATGGAAGCCATGCAAGATGAAATGAAATCCTTACATAAGAATAAAACATTTGATTTCGTGAAGTTTCCTAATGGTAAAAGAGCATTGAAGAATAACTAGGTATTCAGAAGCAAACATGAAGAACATAGAGTCTATCCATGCTTTAAAGTGAGATTGGTCATCAAAGGTTTCAGTCAAAAGAAGGGCATTGACTTTGATGAGATATTTTCACCTGTTATGAAAATTAAAACTACTGTAGATCAATGCCTGTTTATCAATAAATTCTTTGAAGATGACTTTGTTATCCTTCTACTATATGTAGATGATATGCTGATCATTGAAAAAAATATTTCAATAATCAATAGTCTAAAGGTACAATTAAGTAAGTATTTTGTGATAAAAGACTTAGGATCAACAAAACAAATTCTTGGCATGAGAATTACAAGAGATAGAAGTGCCAGGAAGCTTTGGGTATCTCAAGAGAAGTACATTGAAAAAGTACTTCAGAGATTCAATATGGACAAGGCTAAAATGGTTAGTTGTCCACTTGCTAATTACTTTAAATTGAGTTCCAATATTTGCCCTTCTCGTGAGTCATTTCCTTTCAAATCCTGGAAAGAAATATTGGGCAGCTATTAAATGGATTCTCAGGTATCTTCGAGGTACATTCAAAATATGCTTATATTTTGGAGAGGCAGAACCTTTGTTAGTTGGATACACAGGTGCAGATTTAGCTAGCGATGTTGACTTAAGAATGTCTACATCAGGATACCTGATTATATTTGCAAGTGGAGCTGTGTCTTGGCAGTCAAAATTGCAAAAGTGTATTGCATTGTCTTCTACAGAAGTGGAATTTATAGCAGCAATAGAACCTTGCAAAGAGCTATTATGGATGAAGGAATTTCTTAAAGAACTTGATGTCAAACAAAACAAGTTTGAGATGTTCTGTGACAATCAAAGTGCCATCCATCTTTGCAAGACTGCATCCTTTCATGCAAAGTCCAAACATATCAATGTAAGATATCGTTGGATAATTGATGCATTGGAGAAGAAGCTGCTACAACTTCAAAAGATCCATACTGATGAAAATGAATCGAATATGATGACAAAAATTCTGCCAAGAGAGAAGTTCGAGTATTGTCGATCAGCTGCCGAATTGACAAAGCCCTCCATTTGTTGGAAGGGGGAGAATTGTTAAGTGGGTCCCTCCAAATGGAGGTCCCACATACAATAATTCAAAGAAACTTTCATGTCAATGTTTCAAACTTGGTAACTCCTGAATTTCTATACAGAAGCTGCCTGGTTTGAATATTTTTTTAAGTTGGCCACCAACTTTTGACAATTAAAAAAAAAAGAGCCTGCTAATATCTCTATAAAAGGAGCAATTGCTCCTTAGCTTTAATATCAATCAGAAAGAGAGAAAAAAACAGAGAGTCACAGAGAGAGAGAGAGAGAGAGAGAGAGAGAGAGAGAGAGAGAAATATTGTGTATTTTTCTCTTCTGTGAGGTATACCATAGACTATAAAATAAAATAGTCTGTGAAGAAAGGTGGACCCCAATAGTATCCTCCCATCATCTATTCCTACAGAAATAGGTTACTTAAGATCCCTTACTTATTTAGCTTTGAGTAGTAATTCTCTTAATGGTTCAATTCCTGCTTCATTGGGAAATTTGACCAGCTTGTCTAGTTTGTATCTTCATGAGAATCATCTTTCTGGCTCTATTCCTGCTTCATTGGGAAATTTGACCAGCTTATCTATTTTGTATCTTCATGAAAATTACTTTTCTGGCTTCATTCCTGAAGAAATAGGTTACTTAAAATCTCTTAGTGAGCTAGTTTTGGCTAAAAACAACTTTTCTAGCTTCATTCCTGAAGAAATAGGTTACTTAAAATCTATTAGTGAGCTAGTTTTGGCAAAAAACTCTCTTAATGGTCCTATTCCTTCTTCACTGGGAAATTTAACCAACTTGACCTCTTTGTATCTTAGTGAGAATCACTTTTCTAACTCCATTCCCAAAGAAATAGGTTACCTAAGGAATCTTAATTTTTTAGATTTGTCTACTAATTTTCTTAATGGTTCTATTCCAACTTCATTGGGGAATATGAACGGCTTACGTCTTTTGTCTCTTTATGGTAGCAAATTTTCTGGTCCCATTCCAAGTGAGTTGGGGAATCTAAGCAGAGTTGTTACTATGTTTTTATTGTTAATCAACTCATTGGTTCAATTCCGACTTCCTTTGGCAACTTGAGAAACTTGGAATATATGTATCTCCAAAACAATATGTATCTCCAAAACAATAATCTCACTGAGAAAATTCCTTCATCTATATGGAAACAATCTAAGGGGATCAATTCCGCAATGTTTTGTCAACATGGGTGGTCATCTTGAGGTTTTGGGTATCCACCAAAACAGTCTTTATGGGACTCTTCCGATAACTTTTAGCATTGGAAGTGTACTCAGAAACATTGACTTGCACGACAATGTACTAGAAGGGAAAATTCCCCGATGTTTGGCTAATTGCAAAGTGTTGGATCTTCTTGATTTGGGAGACAATTACCTTAACGACACATTCCCAACATGGCCTGAAACTTTGCCAAAGTTGAAAGTTTTAAGCTTGAGTTCGAATAAATTGCATGGGCCAATTAGAACTTTAAGTGATGAAAACATGTTTCCTGAGCTTCGTATCATAGATCTCTCTTACAATGCCTTCACAGGAAACTTATCGACTAGTCTGTTTCAAAAATTTATAGCCATGAGGAAAATTAATCAAACAGGAAAGGCACCGACCTGTCTTGTTAAATTTGGAGAGAGAGATTACAATGATTCTATAACAATTTCAACCAAGGGATCGGAACGTGAACTGGATAGAATTTTGATAAGTTACATCACTATTGATCTTTCAAGTAACAAATTTGAAGGACATATTCCAAGTAATCTGGGAGATCTTATTGCGTTGCGTGTGCTAAATTTGTCCCATAATAGATTGCAAGGAAATATACCACCATCACTTGGAAATTTATCTTTAGTCGAATCATTGGATCTTTCGTTTAACCAGCTTTCAGGAGAGATACCTCAGTTCTTAAATCTCTCTCACAATCATCTCCAAGGATGCATTCCTCAAGGAAATCAATTTGCTACATTTCAAAATAATTCGAAAGGTTGTGGAAGCATTCAGACTCCAGAGACAAATAATACTGATTACACGTTAGATGTTGAAGAAAGCAATTCTGAATTTTTGAATGATTTTTGGAAAGCTGCTAGCCATGAGGAAAATTAATCAAACAGGAAAGGCACTGACCTATCTTGTTAAATTTGGAGAGAGAGATTACAATGATTCTATAACAATTTCAACCAAGGGATCGGAACGTGAACTGGATAGAATTTTGACAAGTTACATCACTATTGATCTTTCAAGTAACAAATTTGAAGGACATATTCCAAGTAATCTGGAAGATCTTATTACGCTGCGTTTGCTAAATTTGTCCCATAATAGATTGCAAGGAAATATACCAGCATCACTTGGAAATTTATCTTTAGTCGAATCATTGGATCTTTCATTTAACCAGCTTTCAGGAGAGATACCTCAACAACTTGTTGCTCTTACATCTCTTTCGTTCTTAAATCTCTCTCACAATCATCTCCAAGGATGCATTCCTCAAGGAAATCAATTTGCTACATTTCAAAATAATTCGAAAGGTTGTGGAAGCATTCAGACTCCAGAGACAAATAATACTGATTACACGTTAGATGTTGAAGAAAGCAATTCTGAATTTTTGAATGATTTTTGGAAAGCTGCTCTTATAGAATATGGAACTGGGCTATGCATTGAATTATCCATAATATATTTCATGATCTCCGCTGGAAATTTGAAATGGCTTGCAAGAATCATTGAAGTGTTGGACAACAAAATTATTATGCAGCAGAGAAACAAGCAGCAAAGTCAAATGCGCTAAAAATTCAGGTGTACAGGTAAGTTCTAGTTTGATCTTTAGTTCATCACAACTATCTATATCCTAATTTTCATGTTAGTTATATCTCAACTAATTGAAGGCCCTACCAAAGCATATTTCTCTTTCCAAAATCAATTAGTAGAAGCAATAAAACGGGATTAAGTTTTTCAAAATAAAGTAAGGCTTAACTTCTCTGTGTAAATAAGCAAATTGAAACATGCAGGTGCTTGGAGGAGCATTTGGATGAGATGTATGCATTTCTTGGATTCCTAGATATTTAGGGGTTGTTTTGTAAAGTATATTATACAAAATAATATATACATTAACTTTGTATATATATTACTAGAGTCATGTTTGGTATACTTTTTCAATCTTTGTATAACTAATGTATGTACTCTATTTGAGATTAAAGGTATGTATAACTAATACACTCTATTTTGAGATGTTTCTTATCTCCATTTACATTTGTTTTTCTTCTTTTTGTCACTTGACAAAGTTTGTATTGATCTACCTAAGGTTTATTAGCTTGATATATTTTTCAAGTTCATATTCTCAACTTTGAATGTCTAATTACATGATTCCAAAAGGAAAACAATAGCTTAACCTATTTATTTCATGATTTCACATCATATTTGTTTGATAAGGAGAAGATAAAATTGAGCAATACTCACTTCAAAGAATTCAGAGGAACTTGCAAGATGAAATCACGTCAGCAAAACTACAAAGAGATACTACCACTTGATAGCGTATCTGAAGGCCTTTTAATTAACGAATTTTAAAAAATCTTTAGAAGCTTGTATTAGCGAGATTTCAATACAGCTAAAAAAAACCTAACAAACCAGATACTAATTAATAGTACACAAAGTTAATATATGCATTATTTCTTTAGTACACTCCACCAAACAACTTTTAAAAGGAAATTTTGTGTTCTGCTTATTTTCTTTTATTTTTAAAATATGTCATTTTTTGGACAAGAAAAACCATTAAGTTGTTAGAAAAATAGAACCAAACTTGACATTTCCCATAAGACTTGGGCATTCACTTGAGGATGACAACATTTTCCAAATTAGATTATTTTTTTGATCTTTACCTCTGTGTTTCCCTTTCCTCTTTTCTTTTGATAAAATAACAACTTGTACGATCAACAATTTATTTCACAGAAGAAAGTTTAAATTTGTGTCCCTCAAATTGAAGAAGCATATTGCACATGGAGAATAATTCTTTTCCCTACCTAATTTCTCTTTGAAAGTTCAACGGCAAGAGTCGTTAAATTTAAAGAAATGCGTCTAGAATGTTGGATGTAAAAAAAAAAAAGAAAGATAATTGGATGAAGTAATTTCTAAGCACTTTACAGGCTGTGTTTCCATTCATAGCTTATAGGGTGGTTAGAAAAGTAATATATAGCACAAATTGAAGAGTTCTGCAATTCATTTTGTTGTATTTTGAATTAACAAAATTTCGAAACTAGAAAGATAAAAGCATGTGTTATCGAGTAGTCGTCTTTGGTATAATAAAATAAAAGTTGATAATCATTTATGTTGTATTCTATAAAATTAAATGTATATAGATAGAAAAAATATCAAATAAAACTTATCGGCAGCAAATGCTTACATCAAATATTTAATTTAAAGACTTTATGTAGTAGCATTCTTTGTGGACTGACTTGACAAACAATAAAATACTTCGGACACTCTTATACTGATGACACAAGATTTGTAGTTTTGTTCTTGTCACTTTTGGGCTATTATTGAATATTACGTATTATTATTTACATATCTATTTTACAACCTGTTCTTATCTTATTATTGCTCCCCCATTCATTATTTTTAGTTATTATTTAATGCTTATTCTTTGGTTTTTGGCTTGTCCATTCGCTTGTCATGAACCAATTTTGAGTCATGACATTTAGCATTTTTAGAAAATATATGAAGAATTAATTTGAAACAAGATGAACTTCATTGGATAAGTTTTCCCAATATCACAATTTGACATTTAGCATTTTTAGAAAATATATGAAGAATTAATTTGAAACAAGATGAACTTCATTGGATAAGTTTTCCCAATATCACAATTTGACATTTAGCATTTTGAAAAAGCACATAAAGAATTTATATGGAGCTGAATTTGCTTCATGGACTATGCTTTTCAAGATCACAGCTGGACTTTTAGTTTTTTAAGAAAATATATGAAGAATTTTCTTGGAGCCAAATCAACTTCATTGGTTGATCTCTCAAAAGTAATAGTTGGATTTTTATCATTCTAGGAAAATATGTAAAAATTTTATTTGAAACCAAATCTGGTCCATGGACTAAAATTTTTAGAATCATAGTTGGACTTGTAACATTTTAAGAAAATACATAAAAAACTAACTTATATAGTAATATTTATATACTTTATTTATATACTTTAATAACAATAAAACAAAAGAATGAGGAGAACAAAATGGAGTTATTGGTTAACGAAATTTTTGAAGGGAAGAGCATCTATGAACTTGATGTTGAGGAACTTAAAAGGTTTGATAAAGCTTATTTCTATTAAAAAGGCTAAAGTGGAAGAAAGAAAGAAAGAACTTCGTGAACAAAATCAACCACGAGAAGGTAACAAAAATGCTGAAGAGAAGAAAGATGGATAGCACAAAAAATATCGAGTTTAAGCATTAGTACTTTATTTTTCAGCCAATGTTATTTAAATGATATTTTAATTTTTAATATTTTTTATTTCATGTCATTTGTCTATCCATATTACCATTTTATTTGATTTATGATATGTTGAAGTTATTCAATTTTACTAAACAAATATATCTTACTACTTTTAAGTCAACAATATTATATGTGTAAGATTGATTGGTTGTTGAATTTTTTTCAGTCATATTTTCTTACTCTCTCCTCTCTCTAGATCGATTAACTTATGTTTAATTTTTTCAAATGCATATGTTATTTGAAAGTTTTGATCTATAGAATAAATAAAGATTTTTATTTGTTTATTAATAAGTTGTGGGAAAAAAAATCTATTTCCCCTCATTAGTATTTTTCTTGGGTTAAAGTAGGTATGTTTTTATTTTCTTATTCTTTGGAGGACAAGGAAATGAAATTTCTCTTATGTTATTGAAAGAAGGAAGTAAGAATTATTTTCTTTGCTCTTGGTGTCACACCATTGAACAATGGTTAGAAGGTTGTCAAATAAATGTAAACGACATATTCTTGTTACTATGGACAGACTAACAAGAAAGGAATTTCAGCAAGAAAATTTCTGGATAGTAATTTGAAAATTTAGCCTAGGATAGACTTGAATGAAATTTGAGTCGATGAGGTTTCGGATAATCCGATAATGGATTGGAACTTAAATCATGAGTTTGATCTTTTGAGTTGATGAGTTGATGACAGATGATGAGGAGCCTGTACGACTTTACATAATCAAATTCGGGGGAGTAGAACTCCTAGAATTGTTCTTGGCGTGAAGAGTTGATTTTGAAATGTCAAGGTTAGAGGGTGTGTTGCAAAATAGAGGTTTGGGATGCAAATTTTGAGTTTCTGTTTGTGGAATCCACCGTGATGAGATTATTTCCACTATGGGGGTGATAGTCGCGATTTAAATTAGAAAAGTCTCAAAACTCTTTTTATATCTCCCACTTCGTTTTTGAGAAACCACAAGTGACCTAGAGCTATTTCCCTTCAGTTTTTAACTTGTTCTTCGATAAAGATAAGTTAATCATTCCTCTAACTTGTAAATTGATTCCTAGACTCTAGAATCTATAAAAAAAAAATCTCTTACAGAAAGATATAATGGCTGAAAAAGCTCTAGTTGAGGAGGGATGATCACGAAAGTTGCCAACGATTTGGATTTTAACATAATTTGGATATTGTAAGCCATTGTTCATTGATTTTTTGTCACGACCCAACCCCGTGGCCCGTGACTAGTGCCCGATTGGGGCACCCAGACCCAATTACTAACCAAATCTCAATTATAATGACCAACGTATTTACGGAAATTTCGGCAGAGTTTCCTCTGTTTTACAGACTACCCACCTGCAAATATAAATGCCCCAACAAATAGTACAAACATATATACATACATGCGGGCTGACAAGGTCACCGCTGTGGTTCAACCACCCAACATACATCATATACATACAGACTTATACAAACTATTAGAATCCCATACTCACAGGTATCCACAGACCTCTATACAGACCAACGGAATCAAAAGATGGGACAAGGCCCCGTCGTACCCTCAAACGGACATAATTCAAAATAAAGTAGTAGCAAAAATACCAAACAGCTGCTTTGAAGCAAAGGAGCTCTTCAAAAGGTAGACAAGGGTCCTAAGCTGGTGGCCTGCTACTCAGGTCGTCTGTACCTGTGGGCATGAAACGGAACCCCCAAATAAAGGGGGTCAGTACGAAGTTCGTACCGAATATGTAAAGCAGAAGGTACATATATAAGCAAAAGTAATGGATTGAACAGATGTATAAGAGTCAAACTTACCTGCAAATGTCAGATAAAGATATTACCTATGTTTTTAAAATGCCAAAAGGATGCATAACGTACAGGAATGATGGCGACCTCCAAGCTCGCACCATACCACTGCCTCACACCAGAAAGTTCAAATCCCAAAGTCTCCAACACAAATCCCAAATGTAGATGAGGTGAGCTGGGTTGAGCGAGGCCCAGCACTCACATCATAGGATAGGTGAGCTGAGGCAAGCGAGACCCAGCGGTCACGTATTATCACGGGGCGAGCGAGGCATAACACTCACATAGTAAGATAGGTGAGCCGAGGCGAGCGAGACCCTGCGCTCATGTATCATAATACAGAGGTAACATTTTGACGATCAGTAAGCCGAGGCGAGCGAGGCCCAGCACTCACGTGAGCCGGGGTGAATGAGGCCCAGCACTCACACGTCATAATGCGAACATATCCCAAGCCTAGCTCCTTATAGCTCTAAACTAAGCAAAGTCGGTCCATGGGCAAACCGACCCGCCGTATCCATCCTACTTCAGAATTACATATACATATAGTATAATACGCACGATAATAACCGATCCAAGAACCGGTAAACGGAATCATAATAGGCACGAATAGAGTCGTGAGAAGCCATATGCATAAAATAATCTTTATCCAAAAATCCAAAAGAGTAACAAAGTTTTCATGTTTAGAGAGAACATATTATTCCTAAATTATTAGAACTCCCAAAGGAATAGTAAAACATTCAAGTTTGCACTTAACACATTATTATTAAGAATCCCAAAAATAGTGGTAAGTTGTTCATATCCAAAAATAATAATATATAGCTTGTCTTAAATTCTTCTACATTTTTCGAAGTGTTAAGACACATATTGTTTCAAACTTATCAAACTTTCACAATTTACATACTTATCAAACTTTGAGTTCCTAAAAGCCAAAATAGGGTTAGGTTCTTTCATAACTTGCCAACTTCCCTATATACTTACCAACTTGTCAGACCTTAGGAACATAGAATTCAAGGTGTAGAACAGATTACTATAGGAATAGGATCTTTTAGAATTTACTAAGAAGCGTCTTACGTTATCACATTTTCTATTTCTAACTTATTCATGCCAAGAGACGGAAAGCTTTACAAACCTCTCTTTCTTCGTCCAACTGTCCCCATCGTCAAGCCAACTCGACTTACTATTTCGGACGTTCAATATCTACAATAACCACCATAGTATTCATAATTAGCTAAAGTTCTCTTCCAACCTTAATTCCTAAGTTAGCCCAAATTTTATAAAAATTTCAACAGCACCTCCCCATAAAATGGACAACCCCGAAAATCCAATCTATAAAAAAAAAATCTCTCACAGAAAGAAATTTCAACAGCACCTCCCCATAAAATGGACAACCCCGAAAATCCATCTCGGCTTCAATTTACCAACACAACAACAACAACATCAACCACAACTTCAACAAGTGTTTCCAACACCATTATTTCAACAAATTCACTAGATTACAACACTTTACCAAAATTACAAAAACTGGGCAGAAGCTATATTTACCATATACACACTATTCAAGCGCTCACTTACCTTCCAACAATCAAATTACATCATTCAAATGTCAAACGAAACCTTACAATGTCAAAACACAATATTTCATTACTTATGGACATCCAAGTTCGACCCACATCTCAAGAGTATATACAAACAATTTTCAATACTTCTTTCACCCCCAAGAATTATTTTTATACCAACTAACACAATTACATGATTTAAAGATAAAACAACTCCATATACAAAAATCCCCAAATTCGAGCTCCCCCTTCAACACTCACAATTAACTTAAACAAGCAATCCATCATAGTTTTCTTGCAATATAACATTCACCAACACCCATACAAGCTTTAAAATTAGGTAAAACAAGCTTAAAAGCAACATACCTTACAACCCTTTCAAGAAGTTCAAATCGCCATAGCCGAATTACGAAGTGTTTTCTTGACAAACCAATGCTTCCATACTACTTGGGGGACCCAATATACCAAGCTTGTAGCATACAATTAGAAGAAGAAGCAAAAACCAAAAATTTTTTTGGGTACTGTAGCAACCCGAGAGGGTTGCTCAGTTTTGTGAAGTTTTGCTTTCAATTTTTTTCTGTTAAGTATGAAACTCTCTTGCTCTTGTACAAGATAACATATACATATATAAAGATGAGGCAACAATATAGTCTTGGTCCCACATAACTTGGGCCAATGGAAAATTCACATAATTTAAGTGGACCCATTAGTATTTAATTAACTCTAAACTTTTCTTCCTTGTTAAGAAGATAATTAATTCAAGGAATTTGAAAATAGAATCTTATAGGTGCACATAATCCTCTTTTAAATATTCCAACATGCATTCTCAAATTTCTTTTTTTTTCAAAAATACCCTTAAGTTTGGAACTTTCCAGAAATTACAACATTGGTCTCAAATCTCATACTTGGTCCAACACACCACAATACGGATTCTAACATCCTCCCCCCTTAAAAACATTTGTCCTCGAATGTCACATGAATCTTGTGAGTTTCCAACTTCTATAATGCAGCATCCAACAATGAACATCTTAGCTATCATACATTATGCTTGACAAGGAAAATGAATTACCTGAAGGCCTGGAAAAATAAATGAGGGAGGAGATATGCAGTGATGTTTAAATTTCTAGAATTAAGTGGAACACCAAGGTATATAAAAGAAAAGTTGCCCACATTGAACTTTAAAGTATCCACAATCCCTTGTTTCACTTGATCCTGTACCACAGCAATGTAGATAGAGCTTTTGTCACTGTTGGCCTTTAGTCCTGATGCCTCAGAAAACCTCATAAAAGCAGCATGCATTAGTTTCATCGAGGTGAGGTCTGCCCTGCAGTACATCAATGGCATATCTTTATCCGCCTCCAATTATCTCCTCTGTAGTAATTTCTTGTATAAGTTCTCTTTGTTGCATGATTGAGAGGTATGACCCTTCTCTGATTATCTTAGTATTGACTCCCTGCAATTCAGTAGCTTTGGATCTCATTAGTTCCTTAAACACAATAATAAATTCAGTTTCAATCTATCTTAGTTCAATTAGTTTAGTCCCTTCCTCCGTGTACACGGATGAGATTGTGTTAAGGCTGGTACTAATCTTCCATTGAGCATGAAAATATTTAGAATTGGAATCACCTTGATTAATCCAGGTAACTCTGACTTTTTGTCTGAGTGCAAACTCTTCAATATTGCTCTATTTTTTTGAATCTCAGTAAGATATGTCTCTCTTGCTCAATAAGATTTAAATCAAGATTGTATATTTTAAGTCTACTTTGGATATCTTCCAACTTATCTCTCATAATAAGCAATCTTTGTGCATAAGATGTCATGTAAGCATTAACATACTTACTTTGTACTTTGAACTTCTTAAGCTTATCCCAGATATGTCCTATAGTACATTCACTCTTATTGTCTCCCCATGCCTCCCTCAGTATACCATTAAATTCAGGATGATCTATTACATTAGAGTAGAATCTGTATGGTCTAGGATTGACATTATGTTGTTGGCTATATCTAATCAAGATAGGAGAGTTATCTTGCACAGATGGGTTCAGATACTCTGCTTCCACAAGCCCATACTGCTACAACCATTGTAGATTCCCAAATGCCCAGATCGTTGGTTTTATCCTATTTGTTGCACCAAATATAATGTCAACCAGTTGCTCTAATGGTAGTAAGTTGCAAATTATCTAGGACATTCTGCAACCCCGGACCTTTAGTTGTGTGACTGGAGATCCTAACCTGTCATCTGATCCAAGTACACTGTTAAAATCTCCACAAACTAACCACAGATGTTTGTACTAAATGTAATTTGGGTGATGTCATGCCACCAGATGTCTTTTCTCTGTGTTTCATTCCTAGCATACACCATAGTTACATACAATCTGATCTAGGTCTCTGGATCTTCAGCTAGACAGTAAATATATTGATCATGCACTTGTATAATCTACATTTTTAAGTGAGGCCTCCACATTACCTAATTATTACTGTCAGTATAGTTGTATGCACTCTGCCACCCTTGAGCTATTTCTCTCTGAATTGAAATTGCTCTATGCTCTTTCACTCTTGTTTCAAGACAGCCCACAATATCTACTTTATATTTTATTCAGAAAGAGTTTTAGCTCCTTCAATTTCTCAATTATGCATATAAGTTGAGTGTCAGTCTACCTTGCAGTCATTATACCTCCTGAAATAATTTATGTCCCCATCTCCGATATGCATACACCCTTGCTCTTTCTACAAGACTTCAAGTCTTGAGAAAAATTTAATTAAGGACACAAGAATCTTAGCAATCCTAGTTTTTTAAAATGTCACTTGAGTCATCAAACTTTTTAAAAATACACTTAAGTTCTGAATTTTCCAAAAATTGTAACATTGGTCCCAAATTCTGTAATGGTTCTAAAACACCACTATACGGGTTCTAACATCCTCCCCCATTTTTTATTTTTTATTTTTTTTGGACTTGTCATACTAATCTTTAGAATGACCTGTCCACCTATAAAATTTACATACAACTCCACAACTCATCTTGAACTTACTGTTAAGCCATTCAGTATTATCGCTTCTCGACTACATCACCCATGGATCAAGACCAGTTGTAACTATAGAGTTCATTCCTATACTTGCACTGCTACTTGTTGTAGATTTTTGACATTCAGCATTAACAACCATAGAGTAACCTTGGTTTACCTATTGGATGATCCACAAAACCTTTTAATTTTTTATAATTACACTCAGTGGAAGGTACTACAACTTCAAATTCATCCCCAAGATACTTCAGCTCCATATGATAGCCTGAGATAGAATCAGTTCCTTACTGTAGTGAGATAATTTCTTTAAGTAAACTGAATGCCCTAGATCCATCAACTCTATCAAATCTTTATTTTTGATCATCCCACACATGTTTTGCCCAAGTAGCAGATGCTACTCTTGGACAGAGAATTTAGAATCCATGAAAGAACTATCTATTAACTCTTTCCCATTGATCTCTTAGTTCAACACTTACACTGACTTTAGTACAGGTTCTGTCATCAAGACTAATCTTATTTCTTCCTAACACATCCAGTTTCATGAACCTACTCCATAAGCCAAAATTTTCAATTCTAGGAGTTGAAATGAAATCAGATTGACTCATAAGCATACCAAGTGTGAAATTTATATTACCAGGATTTTCGCCATTACTGAACTCAATTGTATGGCCACCACAATATAAGCACCCGCCCCTAAAACATAAGTAAGTCCCTTCTTTTGAACTTGTGATCTGCAAGATAGCTGCAAGACTTGCTCCTTCGCGCAACTGATGTCTTTCTCGGAGGCACATCTGAAACCAAAAGAATTTTTAGCAGAAAAGGGGGATCACCCTACTAACATCGCTCTAACGCACGATCTAACATCAGAAAAAGAGTAATATCCTAAGTGTCCTATAGCCTCCTGTTTATAGATGTGGTGAACGATACACCGATAAACAAGACTCTACTAGACACGGTCTATGGACACTCCGAGGACTAACCGCTTTGATACCACTTCGGTCACGACCTAACCCTGTGGCACGTGACTAGTGCCCGATTTGGGCACCCAGACCCAATTACTAACCAAATCTCAATTATAATAACCAACGTATTTACAAAAATTTTGACAGAGTTTCCTCTGTTTTACGTACTACCCACCTGCAAACAGAAATGCCCCAGCAAATAGTACAAACATATATACATACATGCGGGCCGACAAGGTTACCGCTGCGGTTCAACCGCCCAACATACATCATATATATACAGACTTATACAAACTGTCAGAATCCCATACTCATAGGTATCCACAGACCTCTATACAGACCAACAGAATCAAAAGACGGGACAGG
>DF366028.1:13647-27819 GCA_000787875.1 Solanum virginianum
CTTCTTCGATATATATATATATATATATATATATATATATATATATATATATATATATATATATCAACATATATATTATTATCAACAAATATACCAAATATATACAGAAAATTAAACTTTTCACCAAGTTAGATAAAATAACACCCAAAACCTGACAACTTACATATTATTGCCAACTTTTTTTTCTCTTCCCAAACATTGCTTCTAATAAAAAAATTCAAATATTTTAACATTACCACCAAAATGTATAAAAGGAAAGTACTTACAGAAATATGTATTGGTTTCACTAATTCTACCATCATTATTTGCAAATAAAATATTAAAAAATAATGATTGTCATTAAATATTCACCAAAGAACTAAAAAAAACATACATTAAATATTAACATCAAATTTGGCCAACAAATTTGTCAAATTCTTACAAATAAATATTAGCATATATGTTATTATCAACAAATATACCAAATATATACTAAAAACCTAAGTATACACCAATTTCTATACTAAATGTCCACAAAAAAACTGACAAGATACATATTACATATACAATAATTTTTTTGCTTTTTGTAAATTTGATTCACTGCCACAACATCATGTTGACTATTTTGGATTATCTCTATTTCTTGGAACTCTTCGTTAATCACTATTTCCAACGCAGGTAAAAAATTGATATTCTCAATGGTGTAACATCTCAGTTCTGATTCCACGGCTCCTTCGTCAAAATTTGCTTCTATTGCTTTGTCAATACACGTTATATACAATGGATATTTTGAGAAGAAATCAATGTTGCACCTTTTTTGATGCAAAAATAGTTGAACCCCCATGTTATTATGAATTCATATTGGTAGTGATTCTTCACTAATTTTATACATAAGCATTACCTCATAAATGCTTGTATCAAGACCGATTTGCAAAACAATGATATCAATCAATCCCTGAAATTCACTAGTTGTATCGTAAATAACACTTTTTACTTTGTAATCCACATATCTACCTGCATCGTTTATTATAGTTGACTTCTATTACTGCCTGATAAGCGCAACACCATAATCAATACCAAAGGTTACACCAAATTATTACTTAAATTTTAATAGAATAAAGAGCACCAATTACACCAAATCAATGTTGCTCCTTTTTTGATCCAAAAATACATGAACCCTCATGTTATTATGAATTCTCATGGGTGGTGATGTATTACTAATTTTATACATAAGCATCATCTCATAAATACTAGTATCAAAACTAATTTGCTAAGCAATGGTGTCAATCAACCCATCGAATCCACTTGTATCATAAATGACACCTTCAACTTTGTAATCGACATAATTTCCTATTTGATTACAACAGTTGTTAAATAATTTTTTTACTTTAATTTTTAATACAGTAAACAACACCAATAAACACCACCAACATGCAACATCAATAGCAACACTGCACCACAATTAAACTACGTATTTATTAACATCTATCTAATAGGAAACAAATCATTACCAAAAATTTTCACATGTTCAAATTCAACCAAAACAATCATCTCATCTATGAGGTAAACCAATTTGTACATTATACAAACCAATTATACAATAGATATCATCTGCCAACATACATTGATTTACCAAACTTACCCCTTTCAATACAATGTTCACACCAACTAATGCAAAAATACTATCAACTTAACACCACACCAACATTTCTTGGCAATCATTATCACAAGTAACAAAACATACAAGCACATAGTGGAACCAGAAATTTCTTCCAATATAAAAATCAAATTTGTTATCAATGAAAACACCAAAATTTCTAACAAAAAATTGGCATCTAGTTCTGTAAAGCATAGAAACCATCTATACCACTATCAATATTAAATGTTATACCAAACAATTACCACATGTTCAACTAACTTCTTTTTTTAATACATATGTATATTATTATTTTATTTTATTAATACCAATGACACCAACAGTGTCACCAGTTAACACACCACAATTCCTCCCATCAAATAAAATTCAACACAACTTTTTTTCATATAGAAATATATCCATAAAATATTTAACACTCCAAACATTATAACTACCAAAGCCACCAACAATGCATACGCAACATTCACACTAAATTTTTTTTACTTTCATTTATTATTTTTCCTTCTCAGACAACTTTTATCTATGAATATTTATGACCTATATGTACCAAACTTGTTAACACCAATAATATTAATTGCTACGGTACATGTACAAATCTACCAACATTCACTCATCATTTTTAAAGTTATTTTATCATCCCAACACATTTTCTTCTCTCAAAAGTAAAAACTAGAAAAAAAACATTTGTTATCAAAACTTTATGAACATACCTGTAACATCCCATCTTCCTCCATGGTGAATTAAAATTTACACACTTTTCATATTTATATCTTACATCTAACCAACTCAATAACAACCTCTCACTTTCAGTATTTTTTTTCTTCCTCCATGGTGAATTAAAATCGACATACTTTTCATATTTATACCTAACATCTAACCAACTCAACAACAACCTCTCACTTTCAGTATTTTTTTTGAATTTTTTTTATCCGTACTTACATTTTTGGGTGAACTTATACTCTTAACTCCTCGCAAAAATTCAAATCAAGCCTGAACTTTTTTTTTTAGCTTCACACATTTAAGAGGAGCATTGAACTAGAGAATAATAACACAACATATGTAATTGATTTTTTCTTTGGTATCCGGATGTGGCTTTATTGCTTCTCTTACTCTCTTAAAGTTTTGTTTTGATTTATGATCCATATGTATTTTTCAAGAACAATTCTTACCCTCTTTTAATGCTCCCTCTTGGAAAGTACTTTTTCCATTTAATGCAACACTTGGTTGCTTGCATTATCAACCATTTTCCTCCTTTTCGTATGAAACATGTCACTATCAATGAGTTTGGCATTAAATGTAATTTTGCCATGACAGTCCTTTTTTTATTTTTTTTATCTGACTCCTTTTTACATATTGGCTTTGTTTACACTCTTTTGAAAATAAAATATGGACATTTGCTTGTAAATATTAAATGTGGAGCCTAACATATAATTTTCTATCTACATATGAATGGGTTTTTTTTGCCCTTATATAACCATTTTGGAACTTTTCGTGTGAATCTTGATGATACGACATCCGCAAACAACGACAGTATGTAAGAAATATTAATTTTAGATCCATATATTTGTGTGTGTATATATATATATATATATATATATATATATATATATATATATATTAAGCCAACTTACTCTTGAAATTACACAACATGAACTCTTAACCAGCAAGCTTGGACTATTGAATTTGTTCAATACATCCAGCTTGAGGGGGAGTCTTGGAATTATTAGTAGTTGAGAATGGTTGTTATAGTTAGTTAGAACATTGATTAGTATTCAATTAATTAGTTAGTTAGAGTTAGTTAGTTAATGTTAAGTATAGGCAGTCATAACAT
This sequence comes from Solanum virginianum, assembly GCA_000787875.1. Lineage (NCBI taxonomy): Eukaryota > Viridiplantae > Streptophyta > Magnoliopsida > Solanales > Solanaceae > Solanum > Solanum virginianum. The sequence continues at coordinate 17,115 of DF366028.1, forward strand.
GTGTGCAAGTGCACAATATTAGTGTGGATATTTCATTTTGTATATACATACAATACTGTACATATACAGAAGAATAATACGACATTTTCTTTCTTCTTTTTCCCCAAATCAATCTTCTTCTCCAAGTCAATTGCTTTATCTCTGCTCATTGTATTTCTCAATTGCTGAGATTATCAATTTCTTCATGGTATCAGAGCCACGAATTAAGGCTTGATTCCTTCGATTCATTCGACACTCTTATAGCTTTGATTCATCCTTTATTCTCTGCAACTTCGAACAATGGCTGATTCTGGTCCAAATAACACTGACGAGTCCATGCATTCACTAGAGACTCTCGATTAGATCTAGAGAAGGAAGAATCACCCTCTTCATTTGCATAGTTCATACACGCCTGGGAGTGTGCTCACCACAGTGCAGCTTACAGACTTCGAAAATTACTCATTATGGAGTAGGTCTATGCTAATCAACCTTCGAGCCAAGAGTATGTTGGGATTTGTGCTTGAAACTTGCAAGAGAAGTGATTATCAGGGTGAAATGAAAGAACAGTGAGAGAAATGCAATGCATTTGTGTTTGCATAAATCATGAATACTGTGTCAAAGGAGCTTCTCAGTAGCATAGTCTATGCGACAGATGCAGCAATGGTGTGGGCTGATCTGAAGGAGAAATTTGACAAGGTTGATGGTTCTAGAGGATATCAGCTACATAGGTAGATTTGTACACTCAACCAAGATAATTTGTCTGTTTCAGCTTATTTCTCAAGGTTGAGACTACTTTGGGATGAGTTTGATGCTTTGGTTCCACCACCTACATGTAATTGTGATAAATCTAGGACTTACATTGATCATTTGGCATGTTTGAGGCTATTTGCTTTCTTAATGGGGTTGAATGAAGTATGTGCACATGCTCGTAGTCAAATTCTCATGATGAGTCCTTTGCCGAGTGTGAGCAAGGCCTATGCAATGATTACGGCTGATGAGAGTCAAAGACTAACTGCTGGTTCTCACATGGGAACCAATATGCTAGAACAAATTGCCCTGTATGTAGGAAAAGGCAATGTTTCTAAGAGATTTCAGTCCAGGAAGTTCTGTGATCATTGCATAATCCCAGGTCATGGCTAAGGAATCAAGGACAAGAGATGGATACAAGCTATGCAGCAAGAAGTGTAGGCATTGGAAGAAAATGGCACCTGGAAGATAGCTGCACTACCTGAATGCAAGAGAAGAATGTTATAAGTTGAATAGATACCCTCCTGATTGAAAGTTTAAGAAGAAGCCAGGAGTGATGCAGAACAATAGAAATCAGAATGTTGTGAATCATGTGAGAGCTGCTCCTGCTGTCAAGTATGAGGTGGAGTTCATTGATGACTTTGCTCCTGCTGCTACCATGGTGAAAGCCAAGAACAATGAATCTGGTCTCACTGTATCTGCACAGCCAACTTTCACTCCAAGCCGATACAGTAGAATTCTGCATATGTTGGACAGATATGAGGTAGGTGCAGGCTCAAATATGACATTGGATAACTTGGCTAATATGGCAGGTATGATCACCCTTAATAACAATATTTTATCTGTGAATAACAATGGGACACAAGTCAGAATTCGAAACAGGAATGGAGATTGGATAGTTGACTCAGGTGCTACATGTCACATGGCATATATGGTGGATAAGCTTAGTCATGCATCTAGTTGTATAGATAAGAGAGTGCATTCACCAAATGGTGAGGCTGCATAAGTTTCACACACTGGATGTTATAGCACCATTGATGGGAGGATGTTAGATGATGTATTGGTGGTCCCTGTCTTTAAGCACAATTTGCTTTCAGTATCTAAGTTAATAAGATAATTAAATTGTTCAGTTAACTTCTTTCCTGAGTTCTTTGTGCTTCAAGACCTCTCCAATGGAAGGGTGAAGGGGATTGGTAAGGAAGTTGATGGGCTATACTACCTTTCTTCTGAACTATAAAGTGAAGAGAACAAAAGGAGTCAAACAGTATTGATGACTCAAGGTTATAAAGCTAATCATAATGCAGATGAGCTGTTGTGGCATAACAGGCTAGGCCATCCCTCTACAAAGGTGTTACAATACCTGTTCATAGGTGAAAACTTCAGTAATGATAATGATTATAATAAGTGTTCTGTTTGTCCACTTGCCAAACAGACTAGATTGTCATTTTAGTTGAGTGTTTCTCGAGCATTATCTGTTTTTGACTTGATCCATTTAGATGTATGGGGACCTTACAAAGTTGCCACACATAATGGTTTTAAATTTTTCTTAACAATTGTTGATGATCATTCAAGAATGTGCTGGCTGTTTTTGCTAAGATTGAAGAGTGATGTTTTTTCAGTATTGAAATCCTTCATGACATTAGTAAAGACTCAATTCAACAGGCACAACAAAAGGGTAAGAATTGATAATGGTAGTGAATTCTTTAACAGTGAATGTTGTAATTTGTTGAAGTCTCTAGGTGTAGTTTATGAAAGTAGTTGTCCATACACTCCACAACAAAATGGAGTGGTTGAAAGAAAACATAGGCACATACTTGAAGTAGCAAAGGCAATCAGGTTTCAAGGAGGGGGCCCTATCAAATTTTGGGGTGGGGGTGTATTGTCAGCTGTATACTTGATAAATAGGCTTCCTACACCAGTTCTGAAAGGAAAATCTCCTTATGAGCTATTCCACAGACACAAGGCCAATATTACTCATTTGAGAATCATAGTTGTTTGTGCTATGCAACCAAGGTAATCAAGCAGGACAAGTTCTCTCCTAGAGCTGACACTTGTGTGTTGATGGGGTACTCTTCAACTCAAAAGGGGTACTTGCTCTATAGCTTATCTCAAAAGAGGCTCATTGTTAGTAGGGATGTGGTGTTCAAGAAAGACATTTTCCCTTTCAAACAGGTAACCAACCAACATAGGCCATTATTTCCTGCTGAACCTGTTATAGTATCAGATGATCTTCTTACAGGTGATGAAGATAGAGACCTGCCTGTCCCTGTGCCCATCTGTACCGGTGATACTGCACCTCTGGAAGATGATCCTATAGTCATGAATAATGATGCACCAGAACCAGCAGCTGACCTCAATGAAGGACCTGATGCAGAACATGTCACAACTGAGTTGCCTCTGAGGAATGAGGAAGTTCTAGTTAGAAAATCCACTAGAGCTCCCCATCCTCTTATTTGGATGAAGGATTATATGACTCAGACCTCTCATTGCCACTCTCAAAGCAACTATGTGTCATATGATAATGTATCCTCCTAGTACAAGGCCTACCTATCTAGATTCTCCATTGAAACTGAGCTAAGGAATCAAGGACAAGAGATGGATACAAGCTATGCAGCAAGAAGTGTAGGCATTGGAAGAAAATGGCACCTGGAAGATAGCTGCACTACCTGAAGGGAAGAACATTGTTGGCTGTAAGTGGGTCTACAAGATTAAATATAAAGCTGATGGTCAGATAGACAGGTTCAAGGCCAGACTGGTAGCCAAAGGATACAGCCAAGCTCAAGGAATAGACTACAAAGAGATATTTTCTCCAGTTGTGAAGATGACAATAGTTAGATCAATTATAGCACTAGCTACTACTCAGCATTGGAATATCTTCCAAATGGATGTCTTCAATGCATTCCCGCAAGGGGACCTACTTGAGGAAGTGTACATAGTGATAGTCTTGGTGTATGTTGATGATCTACTGATTACAGGAAATGATGCAGCATTGATAGAGGAAACTAAACATACTCTACACAGCCACTTCAAGATCAAGGACTTGGCAGAACTGAAATATTTTTTGGGGATTGAGTTTATGAGATCCAAGGAAGGTATTGTGATGAATTAAAGGAAGTATGCACTTAAATTGATAGCTGAGGCAGGTTTAGGGAATGCTAAGCCTAACATGACACCTTTTAAGTGTAATCAGAAGTTGACCAGCATGGAGTTTGATGCAGACACACCCTATGATGACATTCCAAAGTACCAGAGACTGGTTGAAAAGCTGCTCTATCTCACTATCACAAGGCCAGACATAGCTTTTACAGTCCAGTTACTGAGTCAGTTTATGCAAAAGCCTAAGATGTCACACTGGCAAGCTGCACTAATGGTGATCAAGTATGTCAAGCTTGAGCCTGGTAAGGGATTGCTTATGAGCTCTACTCAAAGGTTTCAACTATATGGATACTGTGATGCTGACTGGGCTACCTGCCCAAGCACAAGAAGGTCAGTCACTGGTTTTATATACTCAAAGACTTCAACTACATGGATACTATGATGATGACTGGGTTGCATGCCCAAGCACAAGAAGATCAGTCACTGGTTTTGTCCTAAAGTTTGGAGATTCACTGGTTTCCTGGAAATCAAAGAAACAACCCACAGTGTCCAGGAGCTCTGCAGAAGCTGAGTACAGAAGCCTGGCTGCTCTCACAGCTGAAGTGGTATGGGTTACTAATCTCTTCAAGGAGCTAGGAGTGCATCTGACAAGGCCAACATTGATCCATTGTGATAGAAAATCAGCTCTGCAAATCGCTGCTAATCCAGTATTCCATGAGAGAACTAAACATATTGAAATAGACTGTCACTTCATCCGAGAGAAAATTCAAAAAGGACTCATCAGGACCATTTATGTTAGCAGTAAAGACCAAGAAGCTGATTTACTCACCAAGGCTCTTGGGAGGACACAACATGAACTCTTAACCAGCAAGCTTGGACTATTGAATTTGTTCAATACATCCAGCTTGAGGGGGAGTCTTGGAATTATTAGTAGTTGAGAATGGTTGTTATAGTTAGTTAGAATATTGATTAGTATTCAATTAATTAGTTAGTTAGAGTTAGTTAGTTAATGTTCAGTATAGGCAGTCATAACATATGTGCAAGTGCACAATATTAGTGTGGACATTTCATTTTGTATATACATACAATACTGTACATACACAGAAGAATAATACAACATTTTCTTTCTTCTTCTTCCCCAAATCAATCTTCTTCTCCAAGTCAATTGCTTCATCTCTGCTCATTGCATTTCTCAATTGCTGAGATTATCAATTTCTTCACTATTGACTGCCATGGTATAGGCTTTAGGCTCCATAAACAGAACTCTGTTTAGGTATTAGGGAGGGAAGGACATTACTTAGCAGCTTGTTTCCCTCCTAAACAGATGACGAATTAGGTAATGGTCAATCTTTCTATTAGAGTGTCTTCTTGGTTGAAGATCCCCTTTTTTACTAGTAAGAATGCAGGAAGCAAAAAACACTTGAGCGAAGGACGTTTCTTCTGTGTCCCTCTCCTCTCCAAAAGCCAAGATTTATCACATGTTTTTGTAAGGCATATATACTTTCATCTCTTTGTACGACCGCATATTCTTGTGCTTGCATTTGAAAGTAAACATTACTCTCATCTCCTTTTTTTTTTTCTAAACATCACTAATTTTGTCGAGAGTTTTTCAGAAACAATCTTTCTATCTCTATGAGCTAATGGTAAGATTTACATATATTTTTACCCTCCTCAAACCCCACTTATGGAATTTTACTGAGTATGTTATTGTTGTTGTTTACTAATTTCATTCAATGTCTTACCATCTAATTCATCACAAATTACAGGATGTATTGAAAGAAGTAGAAAGAAAAATAGAATACTTCAATGGAAGTCTGAGATACACCATATATATCAAAAGTACTTAAAGTTGATTATAATAGTATCACATAATAATAATCCACAAAAATAAAAAGATGCATTAATTAGTTACAAGCTTAAAGAGACAATCCACCAGATTCTTCATCCTCATCAAGTCCAGAAGTGTAGACAGTGTAGAGAGACCAAATCAAACCAAAGACACCAAAAAGGATCCAACCAAGAAGGTTGTTGCTGAGGCCAAATGGTAGCCCTGTTCCTTCAGTGCTCATTCTTTCATCCACCAAAGCCATTGCTGCTGGATTTGAAATGCTTGCTGCTACTGCTGCTGCCATCAATGACTCTCCCATTCCCAACTTTGATTCTACTTTCGGCTTCTCCTCCATCGAGCATTTCACTTTTCCACCTTTGCTCATTGATGGCAAACCTGAACGATGACGGATTCAGTATTTAAACTTAGTGACTTCAAAGTAGTTCCAACTTCTTTGGAAATATAAGTTAACCTTGATATTTATACTACTTTCTCTGTCTCAATTCGAGGGTATTTCTGAAACAACCTCTCTATCACTATGAGATAGTGGTAAGGTCTGCCTATATTTTATCCTCCCCACACCCACTTGTGGGATTCCACTAGATATGTTTTTTTTCTCTATCTCAATTAATCTAGCGTTTTCATTTTTGGACCATCGATTTGACAAATATTTAAATTTAAATTAGATTAGATCAACTTAATATTCTAAAATTATATAAAGATGCAATTTTTTAAATGTTGATATGGGGAAAAATACATTTTAAATTATTGACATAAGTGTTTATAGTTTGAACCTCGAAAAAAATGAGAAGTGTCACATAAATTAATTAAAACCATGAGAGTAATTTAATTTTTTCTTTTCTAAAACACATGTAGTTATGGTGTATTGATGAAAAATGAATTCACTTTCTAGGTCACACATGCTCATGGACTTTGGACTTAATTTAAATTCAAAAGCTAGCTAAACATGTGATAATTGTCAAAGATTATACATGGAGATTTATAATATAAAATTACGGTAAACATGAATATAGGGCAGTTTGAGATGCATCACTATTTTAAGTTTGCAAATATTTCAATAGTATTTTTTTCTTATAGACTCAAACGCATAATCTCAAAGTTGTCGGTAAAGATATTTATCATCTGAACAATCCTTATTGAAAATATATCTCAAAATTGATGAAATTAAACTAGAAAATGAACGTACCAAGAACCGAAGAGGGGCGGGATACGGATCCCTTTTGCACGAGGGAGGCACGTGCAACAGAAGAAGTTGTGGTGCAAGCATTGATTGTTGCCATTTTTCTGTATTACTCAGAGAGAATGATCACAGCTCCAACCTGTTTGTTGATAGTAAGATGGGGCTATTTTCACTTCTCTTTATTCATATAACTAGGAGGAAATATAGAAAATGTAATATCTCTAGTTGAATAAGCATAACCACACCCCCAACATGGATTATTTGGATTGCTCCTTATCTTTTATCAACCTATTGTATTCAGCCATGTGTCATGTCATCCAATGCTGACCACTCTTTGTTTATGAAGTGGACCAACCAACCACATCCATCCAAAACAAATGTAGTCCTACCAATAGTATTGGCCTTGTATCAGTATAAGTCTTTTTCTTTTGATGGAGGAAAGATAAATCACAATGTCCTATTTGGATGAAAAATATTACTCTTTTGAAGGTTATTTTTTGTATTTTGGATTAAAATTATTGTTTTACCCCTTCTTATAGCTGTCGAGTTAATATCTCAAATCATCACTCAACTATTAGTTATTCTCATGTAAAGTCACTTAATTTTTTTTTAACCTCAACGTCACTCGACTAATAAGGATAGCTTTCCCAAAAAGTCACTCAACTATGAGTTGTTTTCGTAAAAAGTCACTCAACTTTGTTTTATAACTCAAAAATCACTTAACTATTTGTATATCACTTAAAAAGTCATTCAATAATTGATATTTCACTTGAAAAGTCACCCGGACATTTTAAATAATTTTTCATTGAAATATAATTTTTATTTTAATAAGATGCTCATTTTAATTATTTTATTAAATCTTGTTGAAACATACTTTTTATTTTAAATTAATTTTCTTAAAATAATAAGATGCAAATTTTAATTATTTTATTCAATTTTGTTGAACTATATTTTTTATTTTATAAAATAATAATAAAAATGAGTATTTTGTAAAAAATAAAATGAGTATTTTATTATTTTTAAAAAAAATCTTAAAAGCACAAAAATAAACTGTACAATATGCGCCAATAATGTAATTTACTTGAGGAAAAAAAAGAAGAAGATGATGAAATTACCTCTGGAATTAATTTCTTCATCAGATTCAAATGTTTCCTTTGAATCTTGGTGTATTTACAGGTGGTTGCTGTGGTTTGGCTACAATCTGTTCTTCCAAAGTCAAATGTCTTTAAATATTTGAGTTCAGAAACAAAATTTAACTAAAAATTATATTTCAAGAAAATTTAATAAAATCAAAATGAGTTATTTTATTATTATTTTTTAAAATAGTCTGAAGTAAAATTTATGTTTCAACAAAATTAAATAAAATGATTAAAAAAAGCATCAAAATATTTTTTAAAAATATCATTTAAAATAAAAAATGTATTTCAACAAAATTTAATAAAAATCATATAAATTTGTTGAGTGACTTTTTAAGTGAAATGATAATAATTTAGTGACTTTCTAAGTGAAATACCATAATTGAGTGACTTTAGAGTTATAAAATAAAGTTGAGTGCTAAAATGAGTTTTTTCATAATTTTTGAGTATTTCGGCAACATTTAGGTATTTCGAGTGCCACAAATTAGTCTAGTTGCGACTTATCGAATTTCAGATCAACGAGACCTCGGATTCAAGTTTTGGCGATTCCATTGAGTCCAGAATACTGAATTTAATAGGGTTGCATATATGATTTATGTGCATGGGGTTTCGAACGGATTTCAAGGGTCCATTCCATGATTTTTGTGTTGCTTGCAAATTGCTAATATCTGATGTCCTAACCTCTTGCGTATTGTGTTCGTGGTCCTAGGGCCACGATCATGGAGGGTTCACCAAGTTGGTGTAATGACCCGTTAGGTCATTTTGAGGATTAGTCCTCTTGATTTCCTAAAAGATTTACCTTGTAAAATTTTAAATGAGAACTTTGGACTATTCAATAACTAAGACTATTTAATTTATGGGTAAGTATGAATAATTAAAATAAGTAATGGTTAAATGTTAATTTATTTAATATCCTAGACCACTTAGTATATATATTAAATTTAAATAGTGGGGCTGATTAGTTTTGATACCTAACTAAGAAAAGTAAAGAGAAGGGAAGATAGGGTGGACTGCGTACTCAAACATTGATCAATGAACAAAGTTTCCAAGTAAGAATTATCCTCTAATTTTTCACTTCTGTGTTTGGGTATGTTTCTCATGATATGTGCATAAACATAGCACTATTACCATGATAGAATTGGAAAGGCAAGGAAAGCGGATAAGTGGAAAAGTGACCCAACACAATATATGCATATGTTTGTTTAATATTCTAATTAATATAATAGGTGACAATGTTACCAAAGTGACATTATTGGACAGTTCAACACAATATATGCATATGTTTGTTTAATATTCTAATTAATATAATAGGTGACAATGTTAACTATTATTGTAGGCATTGGTGGAAAGTGAAGAAATTAGAAGTGGGAACTAGAGAATTCATTGTTTAATGGTTTGTTTATTCCTATAATTATATTCTTATAATGAATTGTAAAGAAGGTCAATAGTATAGGCAGTAACGTGTTGAATTTGCAGAAGGCCACAACATGATTGTTGCCATGATGGCTACTATTTGAAGATTGAGGCGCTGCATTGTGCAACATCCTCTTCTTCACGTGTACACACACACACATATATATATTATTTTACCTTTTTACAATTAATGATAGTAATAGGTAATTAGATATTAGATGTATAATATTTTATAAATTCTATCAAATTTATATTATTTGGAGGAATTAAGACAATCATAAATTTGAATTTTAGGAAAATTGGTTATAGAATTAATTGTATAATTTACGGGTCTAGGTTAGGTCATACAGTAATATGGGTGTTGTTCGTTTCAAAATTTAATTGTGAATTCTTATTGGATTAGATCGTGGTGCTTTGGATTCTATTCGAAAGGGGAAAACTCAAGCCCCTCAGTGAGTGTTCAATTATTAAGGCAAGTGAATTTCTCGACTATTATTAAGTGTGTAGAATCGTGTATTTCCTTGTTGTTTGTGTTTGAGATTAATAAAACTTGATGATGGCTTGACTTGTTCTTATTGAATGGTCTTGATGATGAAAAGGGGATAATAAAATGCAACTTATTTATATATTAATATGTGATATGTCGAAAATGATTTGAAAGATTTATTGATTTATTATTGATGTTGTATCATGAACGTAATGTTGTGAATTGTGTATTGTGCATTGTTAGAAAAATGACCATCTCATCATTATGTATGTGAAACATGTCTAATTTCATTGATTATGACAAAATTGTGACAAAGGTTATGTGAATTAAGGAGAAATAAGAAATTAAAGAGGATGTACCATTTCAAGGGACGTGTCGCACGCCGCGATGGATATCATAATTCGAGGGTCGTGTCACACGCTGCGACGGATATTATGATTCAAGAGACGTGTCATACGCCCCAACAGATACCATGATTTGAGGGTCATGTCACACGCCGCGACAGATGCATGGACTAATAAGTCCCCCATAGGTCCCGGACTGAGAGACAGGGGGTGTGTTTCACTAGGTCAGACATGCATCATTATACTTGATATTGCATTGCATTGCATTACACATCTTTATCTTTTATGAACTTGTAAGTGCCTTTTGTGTGGAACTTGTGATGAATGGACTTATTATGTTATTGATCTATAAATATTGGTATGGTTATTGAGTTATATGCTATGTACATTGTGAACTATTAGGTTGGACTAATTTTATGTAGGTTGTAGTTATGGAGGTTTGGTTGGAGAGTTAGGAGTACTCGTATTCTGTAT
>DF366028.1:41642-62580 GCA_000787875.1 Solanum virginianum
TTTTATAAATCCCATCAAATTTATATTATTTGGAGGAATTAAGACTTAACCCTAAGTTTTAAATTTAGGAAAATTGGTTATAGAATTAATTGGATAATTTTCAGGTCTAGGTTAGGTCATATAGTAACATGGGAGTTGTTCGTTTTAAAATTTAATTGTGAATTCTTATTCGATTAGATCATGGTGTTTTGGATTTTATTCGAAAGGGGAAGACTCAAGCCCCACAGTAAGTGTTCAATTATTAAGGCAAGCGAATTTTTTGACTCTTGTTAAGTGTATAGAATCGTGTATTTCCTTGTTGTTTGTGTTTGAGATTAATAGAACTTGATGATGGCTTGACTTGTTCTTATTGAATGGTCTTGATGATGAAAATGGGATAATAAAATGCAACTTGTATATATATTGATTTGTGATATGTCGAGAATGATTTGAAAGATTTATTGATTTATTATTGATGTTGTATCATGATCGTAATGTTGTGAATTATGAATTGTGCATTGTTAGAAAAATGACCATCTTATCATTTTGTATGTGAAACATGTCTAATTGCATTGATTATAAGATAAGATTGTGACAAAGGTTATGTGAATTGAGAAGAAATAAGAAATTAAAGTGGATGTACCATTTTGAGGAACGTGTCGCACGTCGCGACGGATATTGTAATTCGAGCGTCGTGTCGTACGCCGCGATGAATAGTATGATTCGAGGGACATGTCGTATGCTACGATGGATACTATGATTTGAGGGTCGTGTCGCATATCGAGACAGATGCATGGACTAATAAGTTCTCAATGGGTCCCTGACTGAGAGACAGCGGGTGTGTATCACTAGGCCAGACATGCATCATTATATTTGACATTGCATTGCATTGCAGATCTTTATCTTTTATGGACTTGTAAGTGCCTTTTGTGGAACTTGTGATGAATGGACTTATTATGTTGTTGATCTATAAATATTGGTGTGATTATTGAGTTATATGCTATGTACATTGTGAACTGTTAGGTTGGACTGATTTTATATAGGTTGTAGTTGTGAAGGTTTGGTTGGAGAGTTAGGAGTACTCGTATTCTGTATTACTTGACTTGTGTTTAGGAGTTTGCTTGCTGGGTACCGTATGGTTGGTACTCACCCCTTGCTTCTACATTTTTATAGGTTATGCACTTGGATCTTTGTGATACTATCTTTTCTCTTTTATCCGAGGCTTTCTATGGAGATTAGTGAGGTAGCTATATGTCATCTCAGTGAATCCTCCTCCTATTTATGATCTTGTTCTACTCTAGAGACAACATCATTTGAGACTTATATTTTTCTTTCAAATCTATTATAATACCTTAGAGACTTGTGCACGTGATAACCAAATTTTGGAAAATTTTAATTAAGTTGGTTAATCTTCCGCAGTTAAACCTTTATTTTTATTATCCTTCTGTATTTTTATTGTTATAATTGGGTTTTAGGCTGACTTGTCTTGGTGGGATAAGACAAGTGCCATCATGTGTATTTTTAGGTCGTGACAGTTGGCCTCCACATTCGTGGACCTGAGCTCTGCGATCACGGAGGGATAAACGACCCCTGAACAATATTGAATTTTAAAAAGACAAGTTTAGTCATTTTTCACCATTTTCAATATTTTTTTTTCTCGAGGTAAGTGATTTTTCATGGGTAAACTATTGAGCAAGTTATTTTCAACTCTTTTCTTTACTTTTTATTGATTAAATTATGATTTTAACATCAAAATTAGGGATTTCAATTGAGAATTTTGGAGGTTTCATGAACTTGGTTTTTCAAACGAAAAATGGTGATTGTGAGCTCATTTTAACTCCTTTTTCAAAATGATATTCATCATTAGTTTTCAGAAACCTTAAGAAATATTTTCATGTAAAAATTTTCAGATTTTGTTTCATTTTTCGATATTGAATATTTGGACCATTTTACCTTTCCTTCCCGAATTGTATATTATGGTGTCATTAGCTTTGAAATGTAATTGTGAATTTATTTTTAAATAAATGATGGTGCTTTGGAATATAATCGGAAGGGGAAAGTTCTGGATTTGAATCGATCGTGACTTTGTAGTCTAAGACAAGTGTAATTCTCACCTATGGTTAAGTGTATTGAATCTTGTATTCCTAATTGTTTGATTGAGATGAAATGTGAATTGATTGAAATGTGTAATTATGTGATATAAATTGTGGAATGAGAGGAAGTATTTGGCAGTGATTTATTACTTGATGGTTAATGTGAAAAATCGTACATGAAAATTAATGATATATGTGTTGTGAGTTCATAATTAATGAATATTGATGTGTTTGTTAAACTATATTCGTGTAATTTTATATGTTTCATATCTCATCCTCTATGTACATGCTTATTTGCATTGGATTGTGGAACTGAGATAAGATAGTGATATTAACATTTGGGACCGAGGTTTCTACCGATCGTGATTATTAGCGAGGTCACTTTCGGCAAGTACAATTAAGATATTAATATTTGAAACCGAGGTTTCTACTGGTCGACGATTCAGTCAAGGTTGCTTCCGGCTTGTCTAGGTCTCCAGTCGATATACGATCCTTATGAGATCCCCATGAGTTCCGACCTGAGTTGATCAAAGGATATGTATCGTAGGACAGAAATACATCACAATTATGTAATATTGCATTGCATCATACTGCACCTTACTCATTGTGTCATTTTAAGTGGATTATTGAGTTATTTGTTTATATATATAAATTTTAGATAGATGCTCCTTGTTGATTATGACTCCTCGAAATTGTGATATTGGTCGAATTGTAAAATGATGGGTATGTATATGTAAATGTGTATGTTGTGTGTGTTGGGTTTTTCTGCATGTAGGTTTGTAGTTTCAGAGGTATGTGGTTGGGATGGAAGGAGTATTTGTATTCTGTATTGCTTTACTTAGGTTTAGATTATATTTGTTGAGTACCATGTTGTTGAGTACTCATCCTTGCTCTACATTTGTGTAGATTTTGAGCCTGAACAGTGAGTAGTATCTTTCCTTGATCATCCGAGGCTTTTTAGAAGACTTAGAGAGGTAGTTGTTGTTATCCGACAGACTTGTTTCTATTTTTATGTTTTATTCTATTTGACAAGTAAGACAGTGAGACTTGTACTAATTTTCTTTCGAATTCTATCAAAATAATGGCTTGTAGATGTGACTCCAATTTGTGGATCGTTTTAGACTGTGATTTCTATTCCTTATACTTGTTCTCTTCTTTTTAGATTGTATTATCGCCTTAACTTGCACATTTCTTTATTATTTCTTGTTCATGCCAACTTGCCATGATGGGTTAAAGGCAAGTGTCATCACATTTGATTTTAGATCGTGACAACTTGCATTGCATTTTGTTCATGCCAACTTGCCATGATGGGTTAAAGGCAAGTGTCATCACATTTGATTTTAGATCGTGACAACTCCCTTCTTACTTCTCAAAAATATTTCTTACATACTATTTAAACAGTTAAAAGATATTTTAACTTATTAAGTATTATAATTTTTACTTTTTCATCTTATTTTATGTAGCATTATTTGAATTGGCATGGCACTTGAAAAAAAAAACTTGAAATTTGTAGTATAAAATAATCTTTAGATATTTGTGTGGTCGTAAATTAATTCATTGAGGGTATAAGGAAATTTTAAAATTAAAGTACTTTAGTTATAGTAAGATAACATTCTTTTTGAGACAGATTAAAAAGAAAAAAATATCACATAAAATAAAATTAAAAAAAGTAATACTTTTTATATAGTAATTTTTTTTAAAAAAAAAATCCTATATTAAAAAATCGTATATCGAAATTCAATAAAAAATCCTATATCAAAATTTACACCAAACTATTAGTTACTTTGACTTTGAAGAGAATCTTTTTGGGATGCAGAACGGAGAGCACACTAAACAATGTGAAAGAATGGGACAAGATGTGATGTAACCTAGAGGTATCAAATAGCTAATAATTGATTGTGTGATGTTACTAGCTAGCTCATATTTGCATATATGGGTGAGTAAATTCAAATAAAAAATCGAATCGAATCAAATCACAAATTGAGTCAATTCGAGAGAAAAAATTCACCTAATGATTTAGTTTAGTATTGGAAAAGTTACTCAATTATATTTGATTTGGTTTGATTTTAAATTTAAAATATCAACTTGAGACTAAATCAATCCAACATTATATATATATATATATATATATATATTATTTACCCTTCTATCATATTATTTTAAATTTTGACTTAGAATTTTGGATGATTTAATAAAGGCTAAATGCATAGATATTAGTAGGGATAATTATCTTTTTGAGTTTTTCTTTTATAAAATATTAACTATTTTTAAATATATTTTTATTTATTATGTAGGAATACCATATATTTAGAAAATATTTATCATCTATAGCAACATACTATGCATTAAAAGTAAATTATATATATATATATATATTACATTTGGAAAACTTACCTATATATGTACAAAAAAATGCATTATGTGTAAAAACGAATTATGCATGTAATATAGATGTATTATACTATGTATAAAAATAAATTTACATGCAATATAGATGTATTGTAAGTGTTTTAAAATGTCTTAAACTTGTTTTGAATAAAAAAATCTAAATTATATATTTAAAGTGAATTATACATGCCTTAAGATAAATTTATATCTTAAACTTATTTTGATAAAAAGTCTAAAATTAGTTAAAATGAATTATACGTGTATTAAGATAAATTTATATAGTTATAAATGGTAAATAATTTTTAAATATGGTATATTTAGGTAAGTTTTTCAAATTAGTACTGATCAAAAATCAAATCAATACTAATAGTAGCAAAAAAAATCCAACACTAAGACTCTAAAAGTGATATTAATAATGAATATTTGTTTTTTAGTTTTACATTGGTTTGGATAATTAAAAAACATAACCTAATTTTAACTTTTCTTTAATGTTTACTCATGTAATTGTTAAGTACTTATCACACTTATTTTAGCACGATTTAGTACTTAAAGTTATCATATTTTCATTACGACTTATTTTAGCATGATTTATTACTTTAAAATTAGGATCATCTTCATTATGACTTTTAATGCGGTCAAATTATTATTTTTTGTTCAATATTTTTGTGTCTTCACTAATATGATATTTTGTATTTTTTCGTAAGAACTTCCTAGATTTTTGTATTTGTTAGGACTAAATAAATATTTGAATCATAAGTTGATTATATATTTTTATAAATACTTTATCGAATATTCAAAAAAAATTTGAAAACACGAGAATTTTGAAAAAGAATCTGAAAAACTTGAAAATCCAAGAAACCCGAAAAAATCCGAGGTTGAAAAACTCGAGTTTTATTGATTTGATTTGATCTCTACATTATAAAATCCAACATAAATGATTTGATTTGATGTTTAAAAAATTCGAACTAATCCGATTATGAACACCCCTATTTGCATGTCAATAATGTATGTAGGTAACATATATACCGGCAGGCTCATATAAGTATAGTTCAAGTAGCAATTATTCATTTCTAGTATTGAAGATGCCTTGATTAATTAGTAAGTAGTATCTAACATTCATGTAGCAATTAATCAGTGAAACCTCACCCAATTAAGATCAACAATATTATATTATAATATAATGAACGTATCAAGAACACAAAAATATAAATCAACTATCTTGCATTTTAAGAAGCTATAGAGTAAAACCAAATAAATATAGTTTGCCTAATTATAATTCATAATAATATTTTGGTATCTCACGTATGTATATATTCAAATTTATTGTGTCAACGCACATACAGTCGTGCTAGATACAATTACATTCAATAGGTTGTATATGTTAAGGATCGAGACAAGATCAGTTAGATATAAGTTTCAGCTACTAGTGATAATTCTAGATGTTTAACTCTATCTCTAGATATTTGTCTTGTATTAGGAGTATTACTCTCTATGTTGTGTAAACTAGTAAGTGTATAATACATTATGATGTACTCTGTAAATTTTATTAGCTAATACAGAGCATTACACAATAAATTAATCTCAAATTTTTCAGTATGCGTTCACTTATTTTTGTTTATTAATGTCTAACGTCGCATTAGATACAATTACGATATGTTGTATGTGAGCTCTCTATAAATTGTATCAACGCGTACAATCATGTTGGACACCATACAAAATGTGGATAATTATACATACATTTCAACATATATATAATCATATGTCATCAAAAATACATATAACATATGATCCTCTGCTATTAAAAAAAGATGAATATTTTTGGAAGATCCTAGGTGGGATCCTACCCATGTGGTAGTGTCACACATTTTCAAGTCATGACCAAGTTTACATAATCTTGTGGAGTGGCGGTATCTTTAAGGAAAATTTGGACAATCTATTTGGACATCGTAACGTGCTATATTCTAAGATCGTACATTCTATTCTAAATATAGACAAAGCATTTAAATGGGTCAATTTATATTTTCTTTATTCCCTTCTCATTAATAGAGAATTGGATAGTCAATCAAACACATAAGAAATTGACATTCTTATTAACATTTTCAATTTGGTTTGAGCTATTTTTGTTTGGTGATTTTTTGGACAAACCAATACCAAGTCGAGATGAGTTAATTAGGAGTGATAATTGGGTTAGTTGGATTAAATTTGGGCCGATTATAGTGGGTCAAGATCTAATTCAATTTTAATTTGCTTGAATCAAAACGAGTTGAACAGAGGATTGTGAAACTATCATTGCATGAGGATTCGTAATTAAAGTAGAATGTAGAGACAATTACTTCAATTTGGCATAGGACTAGAGTAGAAGATTAGGTGATAGTTCTCCTATTTGTTGTGTAATACTTTTCGTATCACATTATTTTGCGTTGTTTTGTTGTTATTATTGGTCTCATTCATGTGTCCATGTGTGCAAACTGTTTGACGGACTTTAGGCTGAGAGTCTTTTAAAAATAGACTCTATTTCTATAAGTTAAGAGTTAGGTTTACATACACTCTACTCCCCTTTCGCTCAATCTCCACTTGTGGGATTACATTGACCATGATATCCTATGTTATTGTTCTAGATAAGTACTTGTTATGACTAAGGCCATATTTGAGGAAAATTTTATTTTATAAGAAAATCACTTTTTGATGTTCGGTACCAATAAATATTTTTATTTTTTTAAAAAAAATCATGAGAAAAATGACTTCGGATATTTTTTTCTAAACTATTTTTAATTTTAATTTTAATTTTTAATATTACTTATTTTAACCAACACCAAGACAATATTATCAACCTTAAATACAATTTTATTAAAGAAAAAACACTATCTAATTTGCTAATATTATTATTAAAAGTATTCTTTGTAAAATAACCTCCGTCTTTCCAAACAGGTTAATCAAGGAGAAAAAAAAAAAAAAAAGATCAAATCAAAATAAAAATGGTTAAAAGAAATAGAAAATAAGGAGACTGTGAACGTCAACTAGTAAAAGGTGTGGGCTTGACTCTAAATTGTCAAAAGTAAAAGAGACTATAAATAGTCAGTTTTAATCACTATAATTAGTTTCTTCCTTACTTTTTAATTGTCATAATTTTTTTATTGAGAATTAAATAATATAAATTTTAATTAATATTTTAAAATATATTTTTTATAAAAAATATTATAATTTATAATATTTTTCATATAATTTTTTAAATATCTGAATTTTTATTTTAAAATATCCAATTAATATAATATAATTTAACTTTAAAAATTAATCGGATAGACTACAAGATAACAATTA
This sequence comes from Solanum virginianum, assembly GCA_000787875.1. Taxonomy (NCBI): domain Eukaryota; kingdom Viridiplantae; phylum Streptophyta; class Magnoliopsida; order Solanales; family Solanaceae; genus Solanum; species Solanum virginianum. Next base: position 49,421 of record DF366028.1, read on the forward strand.
ATAATAAATGGAGAAAGTATAAACCAATCACTATTCATATCAATTACTACTACTTTCAAAGAATATCACTGTGAACTTGAAACTTTAAAGGTGTGTTTATAAATTGATTGATTAAAAGATCAAATTAAATTTCTTATATGAAGCGACAAAAAATTGCTTGAATCAAAATAATCAACGCAAATTTCTTATACAGAGTGACAAAATAACTTCTATCTAAAAAATCAAATCAATTTCTTATACGAATTGACAAAATAACTTTTCTCAAAAAAAAAAACAATTATCTAATATTCATCCTCTAACACACATCACATCCAACTACAACCTAGTAGCTCTCATTCCTACCACCTCACCACCTTTTAACTATCATAACAACCTCTAATAATATATATCAAAAAATAAGAGAAAAACTCATTTATTTATTTTATTTTATTAAATTGGGGATAGAAAAAAGAAAAATAAGGGAAGAAAGTTATAAGGTGAGAATCACGTATCAATTATTACTGGCAAGATAAAAATTCATATAGACAATCAACTTGTTCCTTATAACGAAGAACAATATTACTATAGGGCTAGAAACAAATAGTCAATTTATAAACATGTTAATTTCTAGTCGAGAATATATCATTTTTTATTTTGATTTATTTGTCTAATTTTTTCTAATCTATTACATACTTAAAAATTATATAAAGAATAATTTAATTCAGAATAATTAACAATTTAAAATATCAAAAAACTATATAATTTTTTAAATTAATCCTCAAAATTTTATTCAACACCATATAAATTAAAAACAGAAATATTAACATACATAGTTTAAAATTTGTAGTTCTAATAATTAACAATATATATTTTGAAAACTTTTTGGATAACTTTCCAAATTTCAACCAAATTTGTTTAGATATGGACGTGCATTGGTCGATTCGATTCGATTTTATACATTATTAGTTCAGTTTATCAATTTTTAGTTTTTAAATATGCTAAACCAATAAGAAACCAATAAAATAATTTTTATCGATTTTTGATTTATCGATTTTATGTTTTTAAAGGTTCGATTTTCGGTTTACTCGATAAGAATGATAATGAGAATTTGCATTAATAAAAAGCAGATAGAGTACGCAAAATATGTTTACAAACTTGCAAAAGCTATAATTAGTTAATTACAAACTAAAATAGTAAAGTGGACAACGAATCATTTAAGAAATATAAAGATTAAAATATGTAAAGTATTGCTATAGTGTCTTATTACTATTAAATTACTAATATTTAATATTTACGAAGGAGTAAAATAGTAAATTATTATAATCTTATTGGATTATCCGTTTACCCAATAACCCAATAGTAAAAACCGATATCGAACCGATAACCCAATAATTTTTTTGTTAAAATCAGTTATCGGTTTGCCCAATAATTCAATAGTAAAAATCAATATCGAACCAATAACTAAATAATCTTTTTTTTCAAGACTATTAAAAACCAATAATCTAATAACCCAATAACAATAAACAAATAACATTTTTATTAATTTAATTTATTGATCGATTCGATTTTTGCTCACCCTATATTTTGGTTAGTTGGAAAAATGGATGGTTGATGTACCTTTAATTTATTGATCGATTCGATTTTTGCACACCCTATATTTTGGTTAGTAGGAAAAATGGATGGTTGATGTACCGTACTTGTCTGTATTTGTAAGTTTTAGCTTGTTTACCGCACCCACAATCGGCCAAAAAATACACAGCCATGCAAACCAACTTTACTTCATCTAGCAGTAACTAATTTTTCTTTCACCTCCCCAAATGTCATTATGTCCCTTTCTTTCTCCTATCACCATTTCCCCTTTTCCCCTACCTTTCAAATTTTCACAATAATTTTACACTAAATTCAGTACTCAAATTCACTTCTTCAAAGTGGGGTTTTTCCAAAATTTCAAATTTTTTCCAAGTTTGGAATATGAAAACAGGGGTATCCAGAAGGTGGATACTGGTAGACAGTAAAGGGCAGAGTAGTATCTTGGATTTGGATAAGTATGCTATAATGAAAAGAGTTTCAATACATGCTAGAGATCTTCGTATTCTTGATCCTCTGCTTTCTTATCCTTCTGCTATACTAGGCAGAGAAAAGGCTATTGTACTCAATTTGGAGGTGCAATTTACCTTACCTTACTACTTTCTCTCTTTGGTTTCTCAGATGGTCGCACAACTAATTATCTCATCGTTTCATTGTCAAAAATACAGATAAATAAGAAGTGACATTGTGAGAGAATAACTATCAGTGTGACTATCTGAGAAATTGTCCTGTTTTTGTTACTACGATGGTAAGAAAACTAACTGCTGTGCTTTTTTTTGGCTGTTTGTTCACTGTCTTCAGCATATCAAAGCAATTATTACAACAGAAGAGGTAAATTTCTATTGCTTTCTACTTTCCCTAGCTACCAAAATTTGAGGCGATGATGAATTCAAATACTCCCTCCGTCCGACTTTATGCGGCACTCTTTGAGTTGTTATGACGTTTAAGAAAAAAAAAAGATTTTTAAAATTTGTGGTCTAAAAATATGCTCAGATATTTGTGTGGGTGAGAATCATTTTATTAAGAGTAAAAAGACTATTTTAAAGGTAAATTGTTTCCCATTAGAGTTAGGTAATATTTTTTTTGGAACGGACCAAAAAAGAAAGGGTATTACATAAAATGGGACAGAGGGAGTATAATTTTACAGTATGTGGTTGTAGGAGTTTCCCTGTTACTAATTTCACTTGTTTCCTATTGATGTTATAGTATAAAATTTTCTTTTATGCAGTTAGGAATCGTTTGGTAGGATATATTAGATAAACTAATATATGTACTAATCATGGTATTATTTAATCCTTTGTCTGATAAGATTTTTATCCTATTCAGTATTATTAACATGTGGATAAGTATAGTTAAAGACAGAACTATCCTTAATACACCAAACCAAACAGTGGACGTTACTAATCTCAACATTACTAATACACTCTATTCAGTATTATTCTTATCAAACATACCCTTGGAGTATCGGAGATAAACTTCATTGGGAGTATATGGTTAGGAGTTGTCGCTTTATAGTTTTCTTGGTTTTTATTAAATGTGTATCCCATTGTGTGTGCTTTATTTGATTGAGGTAGGTATTGCTTCCTGATCCGATGGATGATGATGTTCTTCCTGTTGTTGAAGAACTTCAAAGAAGATTGTCATTGCCAGCTATTGGCTTAGGAGAAGGTGAAGATGATGATCAACCTGTTGTTAATGGGACACGGAATGAAATGCAAACCGTTGAACCAACTGGTATGCACCTACTGCTTCTTCTTTCGCTGGTTCTTTTTTGTAGTTTCTTAGTGTTGAGTCGTTGATTACTATGTGTTCTTTCTACGCAAGCAACATGATTGCTAATCATCAGTTCCTATTATTTGTGGATATGATACAGAGTTTCCATTTGAATTTCGAGCTTTAGAAGTAGCACTAGAAGGAGTATGCAGTTATCTTGACACTCAGACATGTGAACTAGAGACGGCTGCTTACCCAGCTTTAGATGAGCTCACCTGCAAGGTAAGATAGTATACCAATACGTTATTCGGAAAATATATCATAAGGTCACTTAAATGCTTAGCGTTTGAAGCTGGTCAAATTGCCTAAATAGTTGATAAAATTTGTTTGGTTAAAGATTATCTTGATTATTTTGCATTGACTAGTTCAGTTATCATTAATTCGCTACGTGTGTGCTTCTCTTGGAAGTCTTGCCACCATCGAATGTCCAACAAGTTTCTTTTGTTCGATGGGTTTACATGTTGCATTTGATGATTTGGTCATTGTTTCTTCCAAAAGCAATGGAACAAAGTTTAACAGTGGAAGGTCTACGATGGAAGAACTACTTTTAGTATTCTCCCACTGCTTGTCTATGGCTTGAAAGTGAAAAGGGGAAAAGATATTTGGTTTCTTGCAACATTGTGTTAATCACGGACTGGATAGCATTTTGGTTTCGATATGTCTATGTTTGGGTCCAGGAAACAACCTCTCTACTTCTATGAGGTAGTGGTAAGGTCTGCGTACATTCTACCCTCCCCAGACCCCACTTGTGGGATTCCACTGGGTAAGTTGTTGTTGTTGTATGTCTATGCTTGGCATGTTTCTCCTGCAATATATACATCGTTATTCATCTATTGAGTGAATAGGTCTGTTTGTTTTGCAATGACCTTTTCTTCTAATTTTTGAAACAAATTTAACTAATTTGCAGATTAGTAGTCGTAACCTGGATAGAGTGCGCAAGTTGAAGAGCGCAATGACTAGGTTGACTAGTCGGGTTCAAAAAGTATGTCTCTCTTTTTCTTCTACATGTTATTTCCTGAAACGTACCAAGATGTTATGGGCTATGCATCTGTTCATGGACTAGAAATTTGGTGTCTCAAAGGAACAAGATTGAGTTCAGTCAGGGTGATTGAATCTAAATTATGGCAATTTCTAGGTCAGGGATGATCTCGAACAACTTCTTGAAGATGATGGTGACATGGCTGACCTTTACCTCTCAAGAAAATTAGTTGCCGGAGTTTCATCCCCACTGAGTGGCCAGGTAGCACCTTACTGGTCCCCTGATACTTCGTCAATACGCTCAAAGTTATTATCAAAAGCAAGCAGGATCAGCGGGGTAACTCATGAGGAGACTGATGTTGAGGAACTTGAAATGTTGCTTGAGGTTGGTATTATCACAAACTTACACAGTTTGGCATAATTGATCCCGGGATACGTGTGTTGTTCAAGAACTACATGCTTTTGCAGGCTTACTTTGTGCAAATTGAAAGCACGATGAACAAATTGAGAACGGTAAGAAAGTGAATAGAGCAGCAAACTGATGCGCTTTACATACATAAAATGAACTGTGTCATTCAGAACTAAGTAAATAGTGATACTGGTGTTCCTTTATCCAGTTGCGCGAATATATTGATGACACCGAGGACTATATCAATATTCAGGTTACTCATTGCTCATTTAACTTTTCTTTAATACTACTAAAAAGTTTCGAGCTATAAACAGTAAATTGTTGTTTTATGCAGCTGGACAATCATCGAAATCAGCTGATCCAGGTATGTTGAAACTTCTACCGTCTTGCTAAAATAGACTACTGTTAGTTCCATTCCGCTCCGCTCAAAATTTACTACTTCTTTATTCCTGTCTATATTTGTTACTTCTCGGCTTGTATATTGGCGAATAAATCGCAATTTGTTTTGACTGATACCGCAGTTGGAGCTGTTCCTGAGTTCTGGTACAATTTGTTTAACAGTGTACTCCTTGGTGGCTGCAATATTTGGAATGAATATTCCACATCCATGGAAGAAAGACCATAGTTACATTTTTAAATGGGTGCGCATACTCGACCAATTCTTTTTCTAGTAATATTACTCGATACTATTGTTGGGGCCCACGCAGCGGAGTGAGCAATAAGATTTACGAGGAATAAATTAAGCAAAATACACACCAGAAAATTTAACGTGGTTCACCCAAAACTTTTGGATTACATCCACAAAATAGCACTTCTAATATTTTTCTTCTACTATTACAAAAAGTAGGCACAAGTGTACAATTTCTTCTGCTATTACAAATAGTAGACACAAGTGTACAGTTTCTTCTACTATTACAAATAGTAGGTACAAGTGTACAATTTCTTCTACTATTACAAATAATAGGTTCTCTGAGAAAAATACCAAAAATAGTGAACTCACTATTTCTTTTAGGAAAAAATATTTTACTCTCTCCGTATTTTTCTCTCTTCTGAAATTTTCTCTCGAATGATAAATGAAGGAGTTGAAGTGCTCCACGCTCTCTGAGCCTGCAAATTTTGACAAAAGAGAAAAAAAAAGGTTGGCAGCCAACTTTGAAATTGTTGTGCTGCCAACTTTGACACAAATTTGGCAGCCTCCTCTTTGAATTGTAATTTCTTGCATATGGGCCCTCCATTTGGAGGGATCCACTTAACAAATCTGCCCCTCCCAACAAATGGAGGGCTTTGTCATTCTTGTAGCTGTTCGACAATACTCGAACTTCTCCCTTGGTAGAATTTTTGTCATCATATCTGACCTTCATCCATAACAACTTTTTGCAAGTTTCTTTGTTGCTATAAATTCTGCTTTTGTAGAGGACAATGCAATAGACTTTTGCAATTTTGTTTGAAATTTATTGCTCTGGTTCGTGATTTGTTAAATGGATCCCTCCAAATGGAGGGCCCACATGCAAGAAATTATAATTCAAAGAGGAGGCTGTCAAATTTGTGTCAAAGTTGGCAGCATAACAATTTCAAAGTTGGCTGCAACCTTTTTCTTTTGTCAAAAGAGGAGGCTGCCAACCTTTTTTTTTTTCACTTTTGTCAAAATTTGCAGGCTCAAAGAGCCTATAAAAGGAGCACTTCACCTCCTTCATTTATCATTCAGAAAAGAGAGAAACATTCAGAAGAGAGAAAAATACGGAGAGAGTCACAGAGAGAAAGTGAGTATTTTTCTTCTGTGAGGTATATCATACACTATAAAATAAAATAGTCTATGAAGAAAATTAGATTGTGTGCTTAGAAAATATTTTTTCCTAAAAAAAATTGTGAGTTCACTATTTTTGGTATTTTTCTCAGTGAACCTACTATTTGTAATAGTAGAAGAAATATATTAGAAGTGTTATTTTGTGGATATAGCCCAAAAGCTTTGGGTGAACCACGTTTAAATTTTCTGGTATATATTTTGCTTAATTTATTCCTCCTAAATTTTATTGCTCACTCCGTTGCATGGGACCCAATAACTATATCAAGAACTTTATTTAAAAAATATATAGAAGTTGAAACTCTTAAAGGAAAGTGCCAGAGCAACAGTAAAGTTGTTTCCATATGGCCTTTTAGGTCACGGGTTCATAGAATCAACCGTTAATGCTTACATTAGAATAGACTGCCTACATATCACATTCTCTCCTTATATGAATACGGAATGATTCGTGCACTCGGAATTTGCAATTGAAGGAGTTATTTTTTGTAACACTAGTTTTTATCTTGCAGGTGGTCATAATTAGCGGACTTGCTTCTGCATTCATGTTCCTAGCAATAATTGCATATGCTAGGCACAAGGGTCTTGTTGGATCTTAGTTACTCCTTTAATCTCTATATTATATAAAAAGACACACCCTACACGACAATACGTTTAGTTCAATTTCTAAATTGAAACTTGGAGGAGGAAGCGGAGTCAGGATTGAAAATAAGAGAATGCAAAAGTTTCACGAGATGAACTTATGATCTAAGACATTTTTAACCTTTCTTTGCCGCACTTCTAGAAGCTTTTTGTGTATTAATGAATTCAATAATCAGATATAATTTTTTGCCAAGCAGATTTATTGACCACCATTTGAGTTAATGTAATTCTGTCACTGGATGCAAATCAGTTACTCATAAATAAGAGCTGTCAAAATGAGCTTAGCTCATGGATCCAGTCTGGTTCGTTATTGGGGCAGGATTGAGATAAGAATTTTTAAGTTCATCTAAAATAAGAGTTTATAAATCCAGTTCAGCTAAGCTCCTATCCCTTAAAATTGACAAAAGTTGGGTCTGGGTTGGCCCATGGGCCAAAAATATTATTTGATTTGAATTAAAATAACTAACGTTGTAAATGATAACTGATTTTTAGTCTACAAGTTTCTTTTTTCAAATTTTATGTACTTATTTATTTTTAAAAAAGGATTATATTAATTTTTTCTTTAGTAGTTTTTGCTAGATTTTTATGTAAAATTATTGAAACAACATCACTATTTGTGATATTTGATTTGAAATTTTTTTCAGTTTGTTATGTTATATATTTCAGATATAAAATTATTACTGAAAGCACCACTAATAATAATACATATAATGCATATTATGATTGCAATTAATTATTATGTTCTTTCATATAATTTTGTTAGATATGTTAAAAACTCAAGATATTGACAGAATTTTAAATTTGAAAAAATATTATTAAAAAAAGGGTCTAACTCACCCCAATTCGTTGTCCTTTTAGGATTGCTGAATTGATCATTTCAAAGGCCTTTCAGATGAAGAATCGACATGTTCTAAACCTTCAAATTTTTTGACTCACCACCTATATCCTTTTTTTTGTTAACTAGCAGCTTTTATTAATTACCAAGTCAAGCATTACAAATCTAGCTAGACTAACACATTCAGCTGTATCTAAAAATTAGTCTCAAATATCACCTAAGCTCCACCTATATCCTTAACTCTCCAAGTGGCTATATACACATAAATAACCTATTATAAACTACATTAATATTAAAGAGAATAATTTACTCAGAAGAAACTATTTATAAATTAAAATCCAAAATTGAACTATTTGTGATTTATTTAACTAAAAAGAAAACAACAAGTGAAATTCACACATGCACGCGCACCGAGGGTGTTTATACATCGGAAGCGTTAGCATATACTTTTTGTCTACTTTAATTTGTCCAAATAAATTAAAAATCCATATTTATTTTTATTGTTTAAATTTAAAAAAATATAATATTTTATTTTATATCTATTGTTACCCTTATTAGTAAGTACTAGTCATTTAGATGATTTATAATAATGAAAAATAGTGAAATTATCATTTATTTGTTCTAGGTTATTTTGAATCAACACATTCCAATCAAGTACTCTCGCTTCTGAATTAGTATAATTATGCAAGTACAAACCAAGCAAAGTGATTCTATTTTGTCTCTCTTTCTTTAGGATTTTGAAGATGTTCAATCTCAAAATTATTTATGAGAAATTAGATAATTAATTCTTCTCCTTAAATAAAGATGTCTCTAATACACCCGATTTCCCATCCAATTTCAAAAATCAACCAACAAAAAACTTTGTAGCTCAATAACTCATAATCTCCCACTAGCTCAAATAAAAGAAAGCCTTTTTAGTGATTCTTTTCGAATTTGTCTTTTATTAGGAAAGGAGGTGAATTGGAAGCGTCATTTATGGCTCCATTAGTGTTAAAAAGATATAGGCGCCTAAACTCCTTAAATTAAGAATGTTAGAGAGGAAGGAAGAGGAATTAAATTCTATTGGGATGTAGTATTATCCATTGGTATAAAAGAATACGAAAAATCGATCGAATCATACCGAATTAAATTCTATTGGGATGTAGTATTATCCATTGGTATAAAAGAATACGACAAATCTGTCGAATCATACCGAATCGAATTTTACCAATTTTGTAATAAAATCGTGAACTTTTATTCAAGTTTGTAACTGTCCCGAATAATTGGGATTGTCTTTTTAGTTTATAAAAAAATTTGAAATATTTCCAAATCGAACCGAACCGAAGAACTTTACATATATAAATATATTTTATATATTAACATGTTAAATTTATATATAAATATATTTTATAAAAATTTTCAAATATAAATATAACGTAGTTCCTAAGCCTCTAGTGATTGGATGATTTTGAGACTTTGCTCTTTAACTAGCCTTTAATTAAGTAGGTTTAAAATTAAAAGATGCTATAATAAAAACTCTATCAAATAAATATGACAAAATCTATGCAAATATTCATATATTAAAGTTTTAGATCAAATAATATAGCAAGAAGATTTTACATTGTTGATTTTTTGGGGAATTAAAGTGTTTCTTCAAAATTATATTTGTAAAAAAATATTTTAATAATAGTTTATTTTGAAGTGATACTTTAAAAATAAAAAAATTTAAAAATTAACTGAACCGTACCGATACCAAAGAGAAACCTATGAAATAGTTAAAAAAATTTAATTTTGATTATATTTTACGATTGCCAGTATTATGTATCAATATTTACATCAAACTAAATAATTTGACCTTCACAATTAAATTTAACTTGAAAATACATAGATATTATTTAATCAAGATTAATTCATAAATACATGTGTAAAAGACATATAGTTTGCATTTATTAATTTGATGTTAATAATGAGTATTAATAAACTCTTAACATGTAGGGAGTGAATAAGACGATTCTGATTCATCTTTAATGAAGGACCTGTTTAGTAGGCCGTATTAATTAAATTAGCTTTTGGATTAAAATTTAGTCCAACAAATATATTATTTGGTTATTTTGTTTAACTTAATTCATGAATTAGTTATATATCATATGAAGTTTTATTTTATCCCTAGAAAGTAAAGGGTATAAATATCCAAGATTTTAAAATCTTTGGATAAGACCCCTTAATTACAAAAGTATTCTCCAATATCCTTTTCCCTAAATTTCTTTTGTAATTTGATGTTCTTCTTATTTATATTGGAATGAACATAATTATTCTTTTTTAACTCTCTAAATTCGTTTAGTGTAATTTAATGGTTTCACAGACTATTTTTTTTTCATGTTAGATTTGTTATATTGGGTTGATTCTTTTTAAACGTAGTTCGTGGATTGATCACTTAAACTTATTTTTCAAATAAGCTTAATGTATTTTAACAATTTAGGTAGCCTTAAATCTATATTAAGTTTAAGATATAATTGACCAACAGAAAATTGGAAATACACCATGCTGTCAAGGATCTCCATGGTGACACATTACAGCACGAGTAACAGTTTTTTTTTATATAAATATTTTAGTATTTAATTTGACCAGTTAAACAACATAGAAAATTCTACAAAAATTCAAGGGTATAATTGTATGAATTTTTTTTCATAGTGTTTTATTTTCAAATCATTCAAGTAAGAAGATAGGAAATATGATGATAAATTATTCTTCTCCTAACAAGTTAGAAGATCGAGAAAAAAAATATTACTTTGCAATTATCTACCTTAAATCAATTACAAGAAAAAAATTCATAATAATTCAAGAGTGAAATATTAAAAAAAACTTTTGGTAGAGTATGTAGAAAGTAATAAACCAAATATATAATTGATAAAAAATAATCACTGCATTATTAATTCACATATTACTAATCTCTACGTTATTAATGTCTCTATTATTAATTCTTGCATAATTAATCTTACTACATGAAAAGTCTTAAGTTGGAATTTTTAGAATGGATAGATCTCTAATAGGGAGTATTGCTTCTGGGGGCAGAGTCACCTATTCGTTAGGGGTTTCGAATCCCCTTCGACAAAAAAAATATACTATTAATACATTATTATATATATATATATATATATATATATATATCGAACCCTACTCAACAAGTTCATGTCTCTAGAATTCTGACGCCATCATTGAATTTGCTCCTCTTTAATAAACTCTATACATAGTATGAATGTATATCACCCGTGTCACTAAATCTTATATTGTAATGACCCGTTAAGTCGTTTTGAGATATAGAGTTGCGTATATTATAAAATATTTATCTTGTGAATTTTAAAGGGGCGTTTTGGTCTATTCAATAGTTTTATTATTTAATTGAGAAGTGATTTTAAATCATTAAATTAATTAGTGGGTAAAGCGATAAGTTATATATTTATTAAAATAGGTTAGTAGGATTTTCAATTATAATAATTAAAAAAAAATTATATAAGGAAAAAGGGCTGCATGCGCAGCCCTATAGGAAACGGAAAACAAAGAAAGAAAAGAGGAATAAGAGACCGAGCAGATTAAAAGCAAAAGAAAGAAAGAAATAAAGAACGAAGAAGAGGAGACGTTGGCGACGTAGCAATTGTGCACTTCGTTGCATGTAATGGTTGGAATTATCATTGTTATACCTAGTTTATTCAAGGTTGTGCCTTAGTTGCATATGTAAATTAATTAAGAGAATCAACCAATCAAGTGCCAGTGCTTTTGTCCTCCTTTTCTTTGTTTTTCCTCATTCTTTAAATCTCCGTTCAGTGCTTTGAAACCTTGTTTAAGGCATCTTAGGATGCGTATATACACATAAATATTTATATGTTCATGTTAGATAATTTAAAACTTAATTCTAGGCTTGAAATCTTGAGAACTAATGATAGAATTGGTTAATTTTTGGGTCTAGGCTAGACGTATATTAATATGGGTAATATTAGTTTCAAAATCTTATTGTGATTATTATTTGACTAGATCGTGGTGCTACAAACTCTATTCGAAAGCGGAAGGCTCAACTGTTTGCTTGTGATTATTATTTGACTAGATCGTGGTGCTACAAACTCTATTCGAAAGAGGAAGGCTCAACTGTTTGATTGATCGTGACTCAACTAAGGCAAGCGGATTTCTAACCTTTTGTTAAATATGTTGAACCTCGTATGCTTCAATGTGTATACAATGAAGTGTTTTGGGATAGAGATGAATTTATGTAGGCTTTGATTGAAATATTCCTCCAATGTGTATACAATTGAGTATTTTGGAGTAGAGATGAATTTATGTAGGCTTTGATTAAAATATTTCGAATTGCGTAGTTATCCTATGGTTATATTTGATTTGTGAATTAATGAGTGAGATTTATTATATGTGAAAATAATGATTATTTGTTATTGATATCGAAGTGATACTTGGGCTATGAAAGACTATCAACTTCTTATTAGCAAGTCTGATTTGCATTGGAATGACAAATAGTGATATGTGAAAATTCGATGGTTCATGTTTGAGGATATTGCAACATTTATGGTATTTGAATTGAAAAGTGTGGTTAGGTGATAAAAATTCTGTTTTGAGATATATTATTGAGTTTTTATCAAGACTATGTTGTTGTGAGTTGTATTAATATTTGTCATCTCCTCAATATTGTGTGAACATGCCCATTTGCATTGACTTTGTGCATTTGTTATGTGTTTGCTGGATGATCCAAGAAAAGAAATGCAAAGCTGAAGAAAAATAGTTCTATATGTTGCTTGTAACATTCCTTGACCCGAGTAGGAGGCAAGGGCATTATGATTCACTTTGGTACCACCCCTTGATCCGGAAAAATGGTTCCGGCTAGTGAAAAAAAGAAATAAAAATATTGGGATCGAGGTCTTTATCGGTCGAGATGTGATGCCGAGGTCTTTGCCGGCGAATTTATGATGCCGAGATCTTTGCCGGCGAATTTATGATGCCGAGGTCTTTGCCGGCAACAGATACTATGATTTGAGGGTCGTGTCGCACGCCGCGACGGATACATGGTCTATATGTGGCCCCCATGGGTCCCGGTCTACGAGGCAGCGGGTGTGTATCACTAGGACAGACATGCATCACTATTATTTGACATTGCATTGCATCATTTGCATCTCACAGCA
>DF366027.1:6163-24046 GCA_000787875.1 Solanum virginianum
GTGTTAGAACTGAAGGCGCTTCTATCCCATCTGAGGTATATGTTTTTGGGTACTAAGAACACTTTGACTGTTATTGTTTCTGCAAATGTTGACGATGAATAGGTGGACGTGTTGATCTCGGTACTCAAGCAATTCAAAAAGGCTATTGGATGGAAAATTACAGACATCATTGGTATCCTACCTGGCATGTGCACTTACAAGAATCAACCAGTCAAAGACTATAAACTAAGTATTGAACAGTAAAGTTGTCTCAACACAATAATGCAAGAGGTCGTGCACAAAGTGATTATTAAGTGCTTGGATGTAGGTGTAATATATTCGATTGCTGACAGTGAATAAGTGAGTCTAGTCCAGTGCATTCCAAAGAAAAGAGGTATCACTGTGGTCCCAAATGCTAGTAATAAGTTGATCCCAGTGAGACTAGTCACATGATGGAGGGTTTGCATGAATTATCGTAAGCTCAATGTATCAACTAAAAAAGATCATTTCCATATTCCATTCATGGACCAGATACTAGATCGTTTGGCACGAAAAGGCTGGTATTGCTTTCTTGATGATTACTCGAGCTACAACCAAATCTCTTTTGCTCTATAAGATCAAGACAAAACAACTTTCACATGCCCTTATGGCACCTTTGTATTTAAAAGGATGCTATTCAAATTGTGTAATTCACTAGCAACATTCTAGAGATTCATGATGTCCATTTTCTCAAATATGGTGGAAGGCACTATCGAGGTTTTCATGGATAACTTTAGTGTGGTTGGAGATTCATTTGACAATTACTTGAAGCATTTACACGATGTGCTTCGACGATGTGAAGAATGCCATCTTGTTTGGAATTAGGAAAAATGTCACTTCATGGTGAAGAAAGGCATTGTGTTGGGATATAAAATCTCCATTAAAGGAACCAAGATGGATAGAGCCAAAGTAGAGGCAATTGAGAAGCTTTCTCCACCTATCTGTATTAAAGGTATGAGAAGTTTCTTAGGACTTGCAGGTTTCTATAGATGCTTCATAAAGGACTTCTCAAAGATTGCACACCCTTTGTGAAAACTTCTTGAGAAGATTGCTAAGTTTGTGTTCAAGGATGCATGCCTAAAAGCTTTTGAAGGGTTGAAGCAAAAGTTAATATGGACGTCTATCATAGTTGCTCCAGATTGGTCACAGCCCTTCAAAAGTATGTGGGATGCAAGTAGGGTAGCACTTTGTGCGGTGTTGGGACAGCATAGAGAGAAGATTCTACATCCTATCTACTATTCCAGTAAAGCTCTAAATGTAGCGCAGGAAAACTACATTGTCATGGAGCACGAGTTACTCACAGTGGTCTTTGCGTTCAAGAAGTTCAAATCTTATCTTTTGGGAATAAAAGTCATTGTACATACTGACTACTTAGCATTATGATACTTAATGGTGAAGAATGATGCAAAATCAAGACTCTTTTAATGGGTAATTCTTCTTCAAGAGTTTGACTTCGAGGTGATTGAAAGGAAAGGAACTAAAACTCAGGTTGCAGACCACCTATCCAAACTTGAGATGAGGCCATGGAAAAGTTTGATGATGGGGAGGAAATTGATAATTTGTTCCCTGATGAGAGATTGCTAAAAGTATCTCCTGTTTTGATACCATGGTTTGCAGATTATGCAAACTATCTAGTTAGAGATATTATAACACCAGACTTGAATTCTTACCGGCATCGTAAGTTTATGTCTGACGTGAGAAATTTTTTTAGGATGATTCGTATTTGTTCCATGTCTGTGCATATGGGATTATTTCATCATTGTGTTCTTGAGGTGGAAATGATGAGCATTTTACAGGATTGCCATTCATCCTTAGTGGGCAGGCATCATAGTGGAATTAGGACAACAAACAAAATCTTGTAGTGTGGCTACTACTGTCCAACTATCCACCAAGATACTTATGACTACGCTAAGTCTTGTGATATATTTTGGAGATAATGTGTTGTTTCTCGCAAGCATGAGCTCCCTCTAAACCCTATTATGGTGATTGAGCTATTTCACGTTTGGGGGATAGACTTCATGGACCCATCTGTTAGTTCTCATAGGAGCAAGTATATTCTGGTGGACTATGTATCAAAATTGGTGGAAGAGTTTGTGCTTGCAATAGTGAAGGTAAAAGTTTCACAACTTTCCTGAAAAGAAACATGTTCTCTAGGTTGGTACCCCTCTAGCAATCATCAGTAATTGAGGTTTTCATTTCTGTAATAGATTGTTCAAAGATATTCTTGAAAAATATGGGGTAAAGCATAGGGTGTCAACGCCATAACATCCATAGCCAAGTGGGAAAGTTTAGGTGTCCAATAAGGAGATTAAACAGATTTTGTCCAAGACTATAAATGCAAATCAGACTAACTGGTCAAAGAAAGCTTGATGATATATTATGGGCACACCGGATTGCATTTAAGACTCCTATAGGTATGTCTCCTTACAAACTTATTTTTGTTAAAGCTTGTCATTTACTAGTAGTTCTTGAGCACAAGGCAATGTAGGCTCTCAAGAAGATAATGCTTGATTGAAATGATGCAGCAAACTTAAGGCTAAGCCAACTCAATGAACTTGATGAATTCCATTTGAAGGCATAAGAGCTCAATCCTATACAAACAAATAACAAAGCTGCAGCATGATTGTCGCATTGAGCATCATCAGTTTGCACCAGAAGACTTGGTATTATTATATAACTCTAGGTTGAAGTTGTTCCCTAAAAAACTCAAGTCCATATAGTTGGGCTTGTTCAAAGTTACACACATTTTCAACCATGGGGCTATTGATTTAGAGAAGAGAAATGGCATAAGATTCAAAGTAAATGGCCAAAGGATCAAACAATACCTTGGCAATGTTGAGAAAGTGCAGACAATAGAAACATGGGTACTTACTGAAGTCTGAGTAACCCACTTGTCTAAGTAGTGTCGCGATGCTAAATCAGGTGCTTCTTGGGAGGCAACCCAAGAAGGAAACTGGCATTTCGGCACCTAGGTATGTTCTTTTTAACACCTATGCTTTGCTTTAGTTATATTTTGTTGCATTGAGAACAATGCAAAAATATTTTGATGGGGTGTGGGTAGTTATAGGCCTTGGTGAACTCTGAATATCCATGACCTATGACTGTCCTAATTTTTAAGTCTGTGGGATTGTCTTGCATGTATTCTTTCTTTAAGGATATTTATTTTCTGCTGAACCAGTATGCTTAGGATGTGTATGTAGTATCAGTAGCATTTTGTACTAAAGTCTATAGTATATGTAGTTTTGTTGAGAAATGATAGTCGTTTAGTTGAAAAATAATACCCATCATATTTTTGTGTTAGGTAGTTTTGATAACAACCATCTGAATCAGTTATTGATAGTGCTTGTTCTAATAAGTTGAGATTTAATTGTGATGAAAGCATGATCTGAAAGTTTGTGTTGATAGTGTAATCAGTGCCAAGTTTGTGTGAGTTTCTTTTGCAAGATTCTTATACTGTGTTTCAGTTCAGAACATGCTCTATTACTCTAATAAAGACTGTAGTTTAGTTGATTAGTAAAGGATCTTAGGTCATTGTTCATATGATCCCCTTAGCCTAAAATAACCAACCAAATATTTGATATGTCCCTTTGTCCTAATGTTTGAGCTTTATATGTACCCCTTTCTTTGTAAACACTTATGTAACCAAGCTTTTTTAATGTGAAATCCTAAATTTGTCCATGGTCCTTCTTTGAATATTTTGTACCTCGATTCAGGCAAAAAGCCTAAGTTAAGGGTACTACCAAAAGTGCCCCTGATTCATAAGTTGGATATTGTGCACCTCAACTCAGGCTAAAAGCCTAAGTTGAGAGTGGCTGATGTAAGGGAAATCACACTAAACGGGGATAGAACCTAGTGATGTATAAACAAGGGAAATTTTGAAATGGGTGTAATAAAAATAAATAAATGCCTAGATTGTGAGCTAAAAAGAAAAAAGAATGTCAAAACAAAAGAAGGCAATAAGCTGAAAAAACTTGAATAGGCCAACCAGAACAGTTTGAAATAGGAAAAGGGAAGAATAAGTTGAAAATATTAGTGCTGGTAGGGCAAAAGTGTAGAATAACATAGTGTCAAGGAGAGACATTAGTCACTATGTTCCAGAAATATCATACCAAAGCCCCTTAAGTGTACGTTATAAGCCAAGAAAGTGCTATAGTGGTCCTAATCTAAGCAGTCTAAAGGTCATGGTCATGAGTATAGGGGAAAGCATGGGGTATTGAGCGCAGTGTTTGAATATCTGTTGTCAGTGTGAGTGATTTGTTAGTCCTGAGCATTAAATTTGAATACACTATTATGAGTGAGATATGGGACTTTTTGTGAGGGTATTTGAGTTACACTATTGATTCTAGGCTATTTTGATGATGTTTGTAGGTTTGATAGGTTTTTATATTGATTTTGCAGTATTATAGGATTCAGGATGATTTTGGGCAAAACACCGCAAAATTTAAGTTTTTGGTGATTTATAGAGCACTTTTCCCCAAAAACTTAAATTCTACAGACTTTTCCCTAAAATCATCCTGAATCCTGTAATCCTGTAAAATCAACATAAAAACACATCAAACCTACTAACATTGCTTTGAGAACACACAAAATTTCATGTTTTAAGCATAAAAAATGTTCTATTTTATTAGCACATCAACACCGTAAACTTAAAATTATTGTTTGTCCTAAAGGGACAAAATCAATCTACATAACAAGAATAGCAACACACAGACCTCAATCTATTGGCTTACATCATCTCTAAATCAATCAAAAATACTCAATCTAACACATCAGTGCATATCAAATTGTTATCAAACAAACTAATGCAGATCAACATGTGACAGTGCAACTATGACAAGCAAGGTAATCACAGATAAGTCATATTAACTGAAATAGCCTAGAATCAATAGTGTAACTCAAGTATCCTCATAAAAAGAAGTCTCATATCTGACTCATGATAGTATATTCAAATTTAATACTTGGGACTAACAAAATCACACACACTCACAACAGATATTCAAACACTGTGCACAATACCATATGTTTGCCCCTATACTCATGATCATAACCTTCTAGTTTTTGGATTAGGATCACCATAGGACTTTCTTGGCTTGTAATGCAGACTTAGGGGGCTTTTTATGATGTTCCTAGAATATAATAACTAATGACCCTCTTTGGCACAGCGTTATTCTATACTTTTCCCCTACCAACACTGATATTTTCTACTCATTCTTCCCTTCTCCTATTTCAAACCTTTCTGGGTGCCTTATTCAAGTTATTCAGCTCATTGCCTTTTAATTTCCATATTTTTTTTCTTTTTAGCTCACAATTTAGGCATATATTCATTTTTCTTGCACCCATTTAAAATTTTTCCCTTTTTCATGCGTCACTGGCTTCCATCATCGTTTAATGTGATTTTCCTTACACCAGCCACCCTCAACTTAGACTTTTAACTTGAGTGGAGATGCACCATATCCAACCTATAAACCAGGGCCACTTTTTGGTAAACACCCTCAACTTAGGATTTTTTTCCTGACTTGAAGTACACAATATTCATAGAAGAACCAGGGCCAAATTCAGGATTTCACAGTCAAAAAGGCTTGGTTACTTAAGTGCCTAGCTAGAAAAGGGTACATGTAAAGCTCAAACATTATTACCAAGGGATACATCAACCATTTGGTTGGTTATTTTAAGCTAAGTGGACTAATATGAACAACGTAAGATCTTTTCCTAACCAATTCATCTATAGACTTAGTCAGAGTAACATGGCAAGTTCTGAATTGAAACACAGTATAAGAATCTTGCAAAGAAGCTCACACACACTTAGCACTGATTACACTATCAACAAAGACTCTCATATCATGTTTTTCATCACAATAAAACCTCAACTTATCAGAACAAGCACTGTCAATCACTGATTTCACATGGTTGCTATAAAACTACCCAACAAAAAAATTTGATGGGTATCATTTTTCAACAAAACTACATATGCCAAATTTTAGTACAATATGCTGCTAATACTACTTACTCATCCTAAATATGTTGGTTTGACAGGAAATAAATGTCCTTAGGGAAAGAACACAGGCAAGGTAACCTTGTGGACTCAAAAAATGGGATAGTTATAGGCCATCATTGCTCAGACTTCACCGAGGCCATAGGGTTCAGACCCCATGAAACCTTGATTATGAGCCATAAGAGGATCTACGGCCCATAACCAATGTGTCATGGTTTCAAGAACCTTAATTTTTAGGTATTGGCTTTATAGATCCATTTACGGGGTGTACATAGACATATGACCCGTATGTTGGATAGTAAGTGCCCCTAACACTTAGCATGTTTAGAAATCTTACTTGTGGTCCATGAGCCACATTTACAACTCGTAGTTTTATTTAAGGGTTGTAAAGTTAGCTCGTGGACTGGAGTGCACAAGCTTTGCTTAATAGAAGTGGTTCTACGAGTCGGTGTATGAGTCGTGTAATGCCCCATGTCTCGTAGAACCGGTCGTAGAATCAACTTCTCTCACTTTTTAGCATTGGTTTGTTGCCTTAACCCTTTTCTTGCATATTCTCCATAGAACAAATTGTTGCCTTATAATCCACCATAGCCTGAGTCAAACTACAACCAAAACAAAAAAAAATTAAACTACCTATACAAAAATAAAACAAGTCCATAAAATGTTACAAAAGATATCTTGGGTTACCTCCCAAGTGGTTCCTGATTTAGTGTCGCGGTACAACGTAGACAACTTGGTTACTCAGACTCCACCAAGTGCCTAGACTTCCAACTTCATATCATTGAGTCTCTTTATACACTGATAGA
Organism: Solanum virginianum; assembly: GCA_000787875.1. Taxonomy (NCBI): domain Eukaryota; kingdom Viridiplantae; phylum Streptophyta; class Magnoliopsida; order Solanales; family Solanaceae; genus Solanum; species Solanum virginianum. The sequence continues at coordinate 12,980 of DF366027.1, forward strand.
TATTAAAGATGACTTCTTCATTGTTTAACCTAAAATTGAGTAGGCCTGATTCCATGTCCACTAGTGCTCGCCTGATGTCTAGGAAAGTCCTTCCCAAGATGATTGGAAGTTCAAAGTCTACCTTACAATCTAGGATCACGAAGGCTGCAGGGAAGATGAACTTTTCTACTTTGAAGAGAACATCCTACAAGATCCCCACAGGATTTGTCACTATACTGTCAGCCATCAACAACTACATGCTCGTTGGAGTAGGGGCTCCCAAGCCTAACTTCTTGAATACTGCAAGCGGCATTTAATTGATGTTGGCACCTAAATCGCACACTGCCTTTACAAATTCTACATCTCCAATGGTGCAGGGTATGGTGAATGCTCTGGATCTCCTTTTTTCTACACTAAGGACCTTATTGCAATAGCACTGCAACGTAGCTCCTATAAGAGCTTTTGGTTCACAGTCTTTTTCTTCGTCACTAGATCCTTCTTAAATTTTGCATACCTAGGAATTTTCTCCAATGCCTCAATGATAGGAATGGTGATCGTAAGTTGCTTAACCATGGAGATGAACTGTTGAAACTTACCTTCCTCCTTATTTTTTTGAGTCTCTAAAGGAAAGGTGGTAGAGGTCTAGGTATGGGTTTCAATCTATTTAGCGTCACTGCCTCATCACTCACCCCATCCTTGGCATTAGCATCCTTAGTCTCTACATCATTGCTATCCACTATCTCCTCACAAACCTCATCATCATCTACTGGCATTAGTAGGTCAATAGTCTTCTTGCTACCCCATGTCATCACTGCCATGCACTGCCTATCATTCTTTGGATTATGCACTGTATTATTTGGCAACATACCTTTCTGACGCTTGTTCAACTGAGAAGATGATGAGTGCATGACTTCCACTCATATCTTGCTCTTTTCTTATGATTATGTGTTGTTAATCCTATAATTTGAGGCTAATTATTCTTTAAACGGTGTGTGTTACAGGTTCTTATGGTATAGATTTGGCTTTGCTAAGGAGAATTAAAGATTGGAGCAAAATTGGAGCCAAAAGGAGCTAAAATGCACAAAACGATATGTACTGATTACACTATCAACAAAGACTCTCATATCATGTTTTTCATTAAGCCAAAAGGAGCTAAAATGCACAAAACGATATGTGGCAGGAGCTGAAATGCACAAAACGATATGGATTGCACTCATTTCTTGCTCTTTTCTTATGATTTTGTGTTGTTAATCCTATAACTTGAGGCAAATTGTGCTTTGGATGGTGTATGTTACAGGTACTTATGGTTTTTTGGCTTTGCTAAGGAGAATTGAAATTGGAGTTAAATTGGAGCCAAAAGTAGCTGAAATGCACAAAACGATACCTGACAGCAATATACTCTGTGAACGTGGCCTCTAGATCGCAAACGCGCTAGTCCCAGGCACAAAGAAAGAGCTTAAGGAGACACAACCTCTGCGACCACAGAAAGCTAAGCCAGATCGTGGAATGTTGTGGTGACCAACATCAGGGCAGTTCTAGAAATTCACCATTTTCAATCAAAAAATCACAATATATACGCAACCCTAACCCTCATTCTGGAGGGATGGATAGAAGACGATACAAAGAAGAATATACAACAATTAGTGTAGATTTTAGTTTAGGGTGAGAAATTAGAGCAAGTTTTCTACAAATTGAGTGGATTGAAGAGTGTGGGCTTCAATTGTATTTATCCTTCACTCACTCTTTCTTTCCTTGTTATCGAATGCTAAATTTGTAGATTTAATTGAAACTTGATTGTTGATTTATATACGGATCTTGATTATTTCTCTTACTTTCATGCTTAGTTGATGATTTACTTGCGAAATTAAGCATAATCACATTTTTTTTAGCTCGAACATATCCCTAAAACTAATTGATCAAATTATATAATAAAATTTGGAGATATAAAATAATTATTATTTTTAAGTTTGTGTGTTATTTTTTTATAAGCACACTTTAGATAAATATTTTAAGTTATTAAAAATTGTAATTTAAAATGCACAACTACCCCCCCCCCCACGACAATAACTAAAATACCAGAGACACACTTAAACTTTAATTTGATCCTATTACTCGGAACCTATTTTTTTCATAATTTAATGCACCTTATTTACCCTTAATCACATGCCTAAGTTTTTGTGTGTAGTACACGCGCAGACTTCACATGGCACATAGACAAATAAGAGATATTTAATTACGAAAAAAATAAATTCAAAAGGAATAATAAGACCAAGTTAAAATTTAAATATATCTCTAAGATCTTGATTATAGTCTGAATGGATACTTGTGCATTTTCCTAAATAAATAAACAAAACATATCAATATGTTTTGACGACGTACGAAAAGGTTTAAAGTCAAACTATTTACAAAGTTTCCATTAAATATTAACAATGACACATGTAATCTTGCAAAATTAATAGATCTCAATGACGTAAAATTCAACAAAAAGAGATATATTAATTAATAAATTAAAAATAAAGAAAATAAATTATGCAAAATATGTTCAAGAGTAGAAATGCACTATCTTAGCCTCGCTTGAACAGTTGGAGATTTGCAGTACTTGATCAACTGAAGGATTAAACTTCTGGCATGTCATTAGGATATCTTGCTAGCATATACTCAGTAGTACGATATCTAAATATCCCTCTTTAATTTTTTGAAAAAAGTTCAAATATGTCATAGAGCTTTGAAAAAAAATTCATTTATGTCATCTATTAAAAGTTTAGCTCATCTATGTCATTTTCGCTTGATAAAAGGTTTATCTATGCTATTATTTATTCATCGAATACAATTTTATTTTTGTAAAATTATTTTTTACACGTGATCAATTATGACTCAACCACGTCATTAATCATATTATCTTTTTTAAAAGAAAGACTCAAATATACATCAAACTTTGAAAAAAGATTCATTTATGATATCCATTAAAAATTTGACTCATTTATGACATTTCTGTTAATAAATAATGACATAGATGAATTTTAACAAATGACATAAAAAAAAAATTTAAGTTCGATGACATATTTAAATTTTTTTCTTTGTGTTGCCTCCAAGCTTATGAGGAAGACCAGGCATAACCTACTTCTCTCCTATTGGAATTAGAAATTTGGACTATGAAAAATAAAATATATTTATCTTTTATTATAACAAACATAGAATGAAATATAGGATCCCAAGTTAGATTATTCTTACCTTAACATGTTCCACACGGACTTTTAGCATCATTTGGCACCGCATGCCAATTAGTGTACATAAAGGTGATAAATTAAGATATTGTTCTTATAAATTTAGTTAAATCACACACTATCTTGTTAGTTGGTTTTATTGTTTGTCCTTTGTCAAATGTCACCTTCTTTCTTTCTTTCAGATTTCTTATGTGAATTTTCTTACATGTTTTTTTTCCTTTCTTACATATTCCTATATTAATGTAACATCAAGAAATAAGAAACAAAAATTACAATTAGTAATAAACTTACTAGGTTTAAGACATCCATTTTCAACCATAATCAATGTTAATTTTCTTGTCTGTAGCACACCCAACCATGCTAAGTTTCTTCTTGTTCCACAAAGACCATTCAGTCTTTTATTATCTTCATCAACAAAAGGAGCGGGCATAATATATTATGTGGATATCATGTTTTTTTCACCACCAATGTGTATCTCTTAATTTTTTAGAAACTGATCAAGATTAGTGATCGATAGAACCAACTTCCTCTTCACCTTTTCGCTGTTTGATAGTAGTTGAATACCATGTTGTTTCTCTCCTTCACCGTGTTATGGTCCAATCACACGTGAAGTATGAACATCCATCTTTGAAGACACTTGGAACATAAAGTTGTTCAAATGTAATATGGTGAAAGCACAACAGACACACACCCCGACTTCAACCACTAATGAGCCTCCGATACATTTGGGGGTAGTTTGATAGCTGAATGGAGTAATGCAAGTATCACTTATGTAGATACAAGTTTTATACATGTATTCATTATGTTAGTATTAATTATGTAGAGATTACAACACATTAGTGAGCTAACTCTTATTTTTTTAATTCCAAAAACATTCAGTGAGCTACTCAATATTTATTATACTCATTAAATTAAACAACTATATAAATAACACACTAAAATTAAATAAAGACCCATAGCTAAAAAAAAATAAAGTAAATAACAAACAATCAAAAACAATTAAATAATTTTTATTGAATATGATTAAGCAATTAAGTAATTTAATTTAAAATAAATAATAAATAACTTTAAAAAAGTTACTTGTATTGATAGTGAGTTGCAGAGAAGAAACAATTAACACCCCCGTCACCGCCAACGAAAGCAATTAACAAGAAAATTTAAGCAAAGGACTAAAAATAATTAAGCAATTATGAAGATAAAAACCCAAAGAAAAAACTAGTAATGCTTTTTTTTCTATACATGGATTAATTATTGATTTGTTGTAAATTGTATGCATTTGAAAGTAAATTGATAGGGAGACATGTGTACTACAATAACATATTTCAGTGGCCTTATCCAGCTACCAAATGACTTATTCAGCTACCAATAATATATTAAGTAAGTTATTTGGGCTTATTCAGCTACCAAATGACTCCTTGACTTTTTACATTCTCCTACCATGTTTTGATTTGGCACGGTATTTAACAAAAAAAACTCTTAAAATTTATGATGTAAAACAATTCTTAAATATTTATATGACTGAGATTCACTTCATCAAGAGTAAAACGTTAATTTCAAAGTTTAATTATTACATTTTTTAAACGAAAAATGTTTCATATAAAATGGGATATTATCTTTCTTAAAGGAGTGTTGTGTTAAGCTCCGAAATTCATCTTGTCTGGTCGACGAAGAAGAAAAGTCAAAGATAAGGACTTGGATGTTCCAGGATTCTAGAGGCCTCATGCTGAGGGTTCATTATATTAACACGAAACCAATCAATATGACCTGTAGCGTCAAACTAAAAAAATCATATATTAATTAACTGTGGTTTTGTGATAAGAGTGGTATGTTAAATACACATATATCTTGCAATTAGTACTTGGGGTGCAGATATGGGTGGACACATATATCAGGCAAACATACAGATTCAATAGTGCATGGGCTTTTTCAGGTTCTATGGCAAAGTTCTGGAATGAAAAAACAGAAAAAAGAATGTTTTATCCCTTGAACGGAGTATGATCAGTCCTTCCTCTTAAGGCACTAACAAAATAGAGCAAGTAAGAAATGCAACACAAAATTTTAAAGAACAATTAAGAATCTTGGGAGTGGAAATAACAATCACGGAAATTAGTTCTGCATTATTAATTGCATCATTATCTTGACAAACAAATTCAGTAATCCTCCACAAAGATACCCACACGCAAGAAAAAGAAGGAAGGCACCTCACCTGAAATAAGATCTCGATACACTCGAGAGGAGCAATAACTGTCTTAGCATTTAGCAAATCCACCAGCCGTAAGTTCTTTTGCAAAGAGTGGCATTCCATCCAGTTGGGGCTCTCAGGATCCTTTGCAACAAAATTGCCAAGACAGAAGGAGCTCTCAGTTTTTTCCAGGTTAAGCATCTACAGTTTCCGTCTCAATTGAACTTGGAGAAGTATTATTTTTCTTAAAGTTCACATGTTTTGCAGGTGGAACTCTTATTGTCCCCCATGCTGCTTTGCATTACATGGCCTATGCACTGGATTATACATAATATTCCTGGAGTTTAGGAAAGGTCCCATTCTAGATCTCATAGCAGGATAATTAGCTGGGTGAACTGCTCTACTTTTTACCTCTCCACTTGATTTAGTTTGAACTAAATTGATTTACCAGGTATGAGAATAAAGAGGACATGTTATTTGGTTTCCTTTGTTTTTCTCTATCACAAACCTCGACTCTCTGAAAGTTATATAAGGCAGAGATTGGCAACTTAACTGAATTTAACTACTTGTGAAGTGGATTCTGTTAGTCCTAAGGAGATGGGTCAGTTGAATTCTTAGTTCCCACAGCAATCTTGTACTGATTTGCTTCTGATCATCTAGTGAGCTAACTGAAGTTGAATATGCAAGGGCTTGCTACATGTAAACAATTTTACCAAGGGATGCAGGACTACTTTTCAAAGACATACAAGGAGGCTGGAATAAGAGAACTGTACCGTGGAGTCGGTATGAAGTCTTCCATCCTCTGTTTCCAGCACCATCACTCTATGGAATCTTCCCATTATGCGTAGCTAAAATTTTAGAACTATAAGAAAATGAAAAGCAATATCTCTCAGGAGAGAAGGAAGTCTATCACAGTAAAACTAGCATGTGAATCTGTTGCAGGACTACTTGGTTAGACTTTCATTTATCCTTTAGACGATGTGGTACATGTAGTGAGACTGCAAAAGACAGAACTATTCTTTTGACCAATGGATGTTGGAATGACAAAGAGGAGACACATATTTCAGGTACGGTGACTCTCCTCATCCTTCAGCAGCCATGAACGGAAGGAACATTTGATTCTCTTGTTATGATTGTACAAAGACATGGAAGGAAGCAACTATTTTCTCGACTTAGCCTCAGTTATCTGAAGGTCAGACAAAGACTAAGCTTCACTTACTATTATATCTTTTTTAAAAAAGGAAAAAACTTGTTATTTCATCATGATTTCAAATTTACATTATCTTACCTTCTCAAAAGTAAATTAATAGTTTTCAAATTGGAAAATCACCTTCCTCTGCTACAGAAAAGGATTCGAGCCACCCAAAATAGTGCTGTTTCAACCCTTGACAAGATACAACAGTGCACTCCGTGTGCTCACCTCCTCTCACCCCTCCATTCCTCCAGTTAAAATTAAGAAAAAGTTGAGTTCAAGGCCCAAGATATCCCCCCTCCCTAATATACGCAACCTCTATACTTCTTGGTTATCAAAAAAAAAAAAAAGAAAAAGAGAAACCTCCATACTCAGACGCTCAGAAAAATGGGTATTTTTAATTTTAAAAAATGGAAACAGCAAGCTACACTTGTTTTTTTTTTTCCCCTTCCTAATCCAAAATTGTCTGCATAATTTTAGATATTGCAACGATGTCCTAAAGAATACTACCAGCTATTTTTCAATATGATCTGTGAAATAAAAATTCAGATTTAACAATTTTGATTACTCTCACAGATTAAATTAAACATGTCCAACCATTTTTACTAGAAAATATTGAAATAGTAAATATGGTTTTATCCAAGTCATTAATCTAAACAAGCTCACTTATGATAGATAAAAACAGTTGAGCAAATAAACAGTTTATAGACAACCTTGACAATTGAGTATATGATATAAATTATTATCTGGAAAAATATTGATGTTATACAGCTTTTAGATTGAAATAATATCATGTTGGACAGGTTGTTGACGGAAAACAAATGAAAAATATGATTGGTCAAAGGTAAACCAAAACTATAACAAGGATTTAAGCCTGTTTTTCCAGGTAACACCCAAGTTGCTAGAACCAAAAGTGGGTAATATTCTCTATTTTCTATATTAATATACGTATTACCAGCCCTGATAAATGTGATTTCTGAAATAAAGGTAGTACCATCAGTTGCAATTGGATTTACTGTTTATGATGTGATGAAATCATACCTGAGAGTACCATCACAAGACAAAGCTCTTGTAGAAGTTGTTACCCTCCACAGAAATAGTCAAACCATCATCCCGGCACTCTTAATCCTTTTTTCAGGCTCAGAATTTGCAATATAAAGTTTGTACCACTCCATTCTTCTATGAATAACACAAGCAGAATTGTTATTTGGATAAGTAGTTGACTCAGCAAGCAATTAGATGAGACTGCTGCTGGTTCCACCTGTAACTGGTAGGATCCCTTCTGTATATAAACTCAGTTAAATTGCAAATGTGTAAATAAAAAGCTTGATGTCTTGTAAATGAAAATTATCATTCACTCCATCATTTTACACATCCAGTACCTCTTTCTCAAGGACTGTGCCATTCCATTTTGTTCTGTGTCATCATGGAGTTATTTGAAGTTCCTTTAGTTCTATATAAGCACGACCTGAACAAATACAAGCATGTAGCTCTATGTGCTGGACTGGGTCAGTGGGATTCAACTCCGATAATCCTCAAATCTTTCCTATAGCAAAATCTAAGTCCATAAAATGTGTAGTAATAAAAGCCACTGTTTAATATTCATTTTTTGTTGCATATGCTATTGTTTATTCGGGAGGTCTTTTAGCCCAGGATGTAATAGAAATTGATAAAGACAGTTCTAAATTTAGCCAATAACAAGAAGTGGCAAATTCGGGGAGAATATATTTATTTTCAAGTAAAATAACCATGTAACTAATGTGCAATCTGATATCATCCTGGAAACATGATTTCCAAGAACGTCTTGCACCTAGTAGATGTACAAAATCTACAAACAAAAATTGCAGTAATAGCCTGAATAGACTAATGACTTCACCAGTAGTCATTACAGGAGCATTTACCATCTCTGAAATGGTGAAACCGCTTGTTATCTCTGACAATCAACTCTCGCCCAACAATCTTTGACATGATCTTAATGGCATTGTGACAGTCACCACATATTCGGAGGTTCTTGATGATCCTCAGAGTTGTTCTTGCCGGAGTACTAATTAAACCATATGCAATAGCCAATCGCTCACTATGATACATCAGCGCTTGCTCCTTAGCCGCCTCATCAATATCATGAAGCACATATCTCGTGTCTGGTATATAACCAGCATCCCTCATCTGCCCGCTTAAGCCTTTCAACTTTTCATATGCATCTGCCCTATGTGGAATTGTGCTCTTGAACTCATTAGCTTTATCTTTACCCTCAAGCATATTAAACTCAGAATGCCTCTTCTGAAACGGTGCAGGGAGCTTATTAGCCATATTTCTGGATGAATCAAACCTAATGAGCAGCTCCTCCGCTCGATCTTCAAGTTCAATGTCCCCATGAATTCGTGCGAAATTTTTCACGGCCTCCCATATTTCTTTTGTGGGCTCAATAGCCATGTCTTCAAGAAACTCTAACGCTTCATTCAAATGTCCAGATTTTCCCAAAAAATCAATGATCTCTAAATAATGCTCAACACCAGGAACCATACCAAACTCATTCTTCATTACTTCAAAATACATAAAACCTTCTTTCACAGCCCCCTTACTAGCACAAGCCGAAAGAACCACAGAAAAAGTGTCCCCATTGGGCTCCAACAGCCTAAGTTTTCTCATCTGCTCAAACAACAGCAAACCACTCTCCCCATCTCCGGTTTCTGCATACCCACTAATCATCAAGTGCCATAACTCCAACTTCCTTTCACGCATTTTATCAAACACTTTTCTGGCATTCCTCATGCTTCCGTTCTTCACATACATTCCCACTAACTTACCATTCAATTCAATATTGTTACTCCAGGGGGAACGCAATAAGAGCTCATGCACCTTCTCTCCAACGCTGGGAGACGTAACTTTAGTACAATGGCTCAACAATGTCTCAAAAATACGAAAGTCAGCATCAACGCCCTGGGAAATGTATTCTGTAACTTGTTCAATCTTACCTTCATTGCATAGAGTCATCAAGTTAACATCAGCTACTGAGATGGGGCTCAATGTTACTGGATCAGCTTCTTTATTGATAAGATTATTAGTTCTTCTGTAATATTGCTTGTTATTCCGGGGAGGTCTTGATTGTGGAGGGTTATGGATGTTGTTACGGGAAGTAGTGGTGCTGCGGCCGTGTGGGGCAGCGCAGAGGGGTCGGAAAAGCAGTGTAGAAGGTAGAAGACGAAATTTCAAGTGGGTGTTAGGGAAGAAGATGGAATTAGCCGTTCCAGGGAATGAGGACAGAGACGCCATGGGAGAGCCTTTGCCACAATCCCACAGATTATCTCAGGCTTGGGAAAACTAGTTAAAATGCACACTTTATTTATTTATTTGCTATTGTTTTTGTTATAAATAATTTTAGTTACTAAGATGGGGTTGAATTAAAATATTTACGATTACTAAGAAAAACATTGGCTATATATTTTAGAGAGAGAGTGTTTATGCCATACCCCATAAGTAAGAAAGTCAAATTATGGAAAAGAGCCGCACAAAATTTGAACTGTTTGCATGTACGAGCACTATCTATGGCTTGTGATCCTATTTACGAGTCATAGAGGGGCTCTTGTGGTTGTTAGTTGCATTGGTGGAAATTTTGGAAAATTTAAAGGAACCACGAAGGCCCTTATACGAGTCATGTATGGATCTATGAGTCGTAGGCTAGACTAATAGATGGGGCCAGTGCTTGGGAGAAATTGAAGTGTCTGAGCATGGACTATGAAGGAACAAGATGAGTGATGTGCCGCCAAAATATGACATCTTTTATACTTTAAACTTGAAATTTTGTGTGTTCTCTAACGACTTAGTATATTTGATTTGTGTTTGTTGTTTTTACAGGATTATATCATTGGGGATATTTTTGGGAAGATTGTTGTTTTTTTGCAGCTTTGGCCATGTACAAGACCACCTACTAGCTGTGGTTTGATCCACGAGCCATAGGTAGGTGTTTGTGAGTTGGATCCAAAGATGATGGGATTTTCTAAAGATGACATGACGATTAGCACTCTTAGTCCAAACTACGAGCGGTGGATGAGGTTTGGTGAACTGGCCCAAATTTTCAGTGTTGCAGTCTACAAGACCCCGATCACAATCCGTGGATTCTCTCACGGGTCATACTTTGGCTCTTGGTCGGGTCCGAATCCAATTCTCCTTATTCATTTAATATTTGATTTTTTATGTCTAGGGGTTTTTTATTTATATTTGGACAGATAGACCAGTATAGAACATATTATTATCAGTTTTGAGTTTGTGCTGCTTGTTTGGAAAAACACTATGTTCTTATTTTTGTATTGCAATTCGATTGGAGATTTTGGATTTTCCTTCTTCAATTCTTCATTGTAAGTATTTAATTATGCAAATCTCAATCATAATTTCATCATCTACAACAAACATGAGTAGATATATCCACGACTAGAGTTGTTTGTGTCACGACCCAACCTACGGGCCGCGACTAGTACCCGATAAGGACACCC
>DF366026.1:1374-17464 GCA_000787875.1 Solanum virginianum
AGGTGTACACTTGTACAAGAAAAAAAATGTCCATAAGCTCATATTCACAAACCTCTACAAGGATTCCAATTTAAAATTTCAAACTCTTCAAAAACACAGTGTCAAACACCCTGAAAATGACACTAGCGACCTCAAATGTTAGCCAAGGTATCAAAACACGATTGTACGGGTTCTAACATCAAGTTGTCCTCAAAACCACCCATAACATCAAGAGTCACAATGGCATTAGTATCACCAATACATTTTCTCAACATAGAGACATGGAACACCAAGTGAACCAAATTCATTTCTCTAGGCAACTTCAATTCATAATCTACCTTGCCAACCCTCTCTATCACCTTATAAGGACCAACATACCTTGGACTCAACTTCCTCTTTTTACCAAAATGGACTATACCTTTCATTGAAGAAACCTTCAAGTAGACCCAATCACCCACTTGGAATTCTAGATCTTTTTTTCTTACATCAGCATAAGATTTTTGACGACTTTGGGCTGTCCTTAACCTTTCTCTAACCGTCTTAACCTTCTCAAGAACCTCCATAACTAGAACCAGCCCCAATAAAGACATCTCTACAAGCTCAAACCAACCCACCAGTGATCTACAACATCTCCCATAAATAGCCTTAAATGGAGCCATACCGATACTAGATTGATAACTATTGTTGTAAGCAAACTCAATCAATGGAAAGTGATCATCCCAACTACCTTTAAGCTCTAAGTCACAAGCTCTAAGCATATCCTCAAGTGTTTGAATTGTTCTTTAGGTTTGTCTATCTGTTTGAGGGTGGAAGGTCATACTAAGGTGAACTTTGGTACCAAGATCCCTTTGAAAAAACCTCCAAAAGTGTGAAGTGAATTGTGCACCACGATACAATACGATGGATAAAGGAACCCCATGCAACCTCACTAACTCATGGATGTACAACCTTGCACATTCTTCAGCCCCATATGAAGTCTTAATAGGTAGAAAGTTAGCCGATTTCATCATCCTATCAACCACCACCCATATGGAATCAAACCCTTTTCTAGTCTTGGGCAATCCAACCACAAAATCCATATTATTCACCTCCTACTTCTAAGTGGGAATCTCTATGTCTTGGGTTAGGCCACCTAACCATTGATGTTCGGCTTTGACTTGTTGATAACTATGGCAACCGAAAATAAATTTGGCAGTGTCCCTCTTTATACCTCCCTACCAATACATATCTCTCAAGTCTCTATACATTTTGGTGGAACCGGAGTGAATAAAATAAGAACAATTATGGGCCTCATCAAGGATCTTCTCCTTCAAACCATCAACACAAGGCACCACCACTATCAACATGAGCTAGGCTACCCATGGAAACCTGACTCAAAGCATCCGCCACCACATTTGCCTTACCTGGATGATAGTGTAATGTACACTCATGTCATAATATTTGAGAAGTTCTACCCACCTTCTTTGTCTCAAATTGAGATCCTTTTGAGTGAAGACATATTTGAGACTCTTATGATTGGCAAAGACATCCACATGCACCCTATACAAATAATATGCCAAATCTTTAATATAAATACCACGACGGCTAACTCTAGATCATGGGTAGGGTAGTTCCTTTCATGCACTTTGAGTTGTCTCGAAGCATAAGCTATGACCTTACCATTTTGCATAAGCACAAAACCCAAACCAACTCTACATGCATCACAATACACAACAAAACCCTCAAGCCCATCCGGTAGTAACAATATAGGAGCGGACACAAGCCTATCCTTCAGTGTTTGGAAGCTTGTCTCACATTCATTGGTCCACACAAACTTTTCCTTCTTTTGAGTCAATTTGGTCAAAGGGGAAGTAATGGAGGAGAACTCATTCACAAATCTTCTATAGTAACCCGCAAGACCCAAAAAGCTCCTAATATCCAATGGGATTGATGATGTTCATGCTCCAATAAGAAAATGGTCACTGTCAGCAATTAACCTAACCAAAGGTTAGGGTCAAATCCACAGGGAATACGGGGCTTGACTACAAGAGTCCACCACTAATAATTTCAAGCATAAATAACTAAAATCTCTAAATTGGGGGGGTGGTGATTCAAAAATAAAATAGAATAAACACTAAACTAAGACACGTGGAAACACTCAATTTTAGGGACAAATTAGGAATCATGTTCATTATGGTTCATTAACTTGATTACCCTATGTAACATAACTACAATTGGAAATTTGCATGCAGGACGGTAACTTAGGTTCTTCCAACCCTTTTATAAAGGTGAAGGTCGAATTTCACCATGGCGCTTGGTCGGCCTCCATGGCGTGCCAACTAACCGTTACCAATTATACCAGTCAACCTCCCCTTGGTCATGTTTGGTTGATTAGAAGAGAACACATCAATAGAATCCTGTCATCTATTTCCCTTTTTCTATTTGTTACTACCTTGGTCGGACTAGTGATAGTAGGCGGGGTTTGGTGTTGGCCACCTCTAAACGACAATCATAATGAAGAGAAATAGATAATACATGCAAACCCCAATTGTAGAAATGCAATAAACCTAGGTTATTTCAAATCAACTACCCATGATTCTCAGAACCCCAAGTTGTGGGTACTTAGCTACTCATGGCTAATGCAAAACAAGAAAACATGCTAATATAAGACATAAAAAGAGAATTTTACCAAAATCATTAAGAATGTAGGCACTACAAGTTGCAAACCCAAAAGCTTGATTAATCAACAATGAATACAAAGCAAAATTTGTAATCCCCAAAATGGATTTTCCAAGAGAAAATGATAAACTAATCTAAAACTCTAAAATATTCTTGAGAGAATATGCAAAGGCAAGGTCTCTCTTCTAAAATCTGGAATCTCCTTATAAAACTGAGCTAAATTCTATTTATAATATTTATAAATAAACCCTAAAAATAATATGGAAAAGACACCTGGCAGCTGGTAAGCCCTCTAGGTACGACTCGTAGGTTGGCCTACGAGTCGTAGTTGGGGTCTTATATCTGGTTCATGGCATCTTGGATTGAACTAAAATGACCCACAGGTATGAGTCGCAGCTTTAGCTACGACTTGTTTGTTCCTCTCATAGTCTTGGACTTTAGTTTTTGATCCAACATTTTGGCTCTCTGATTCTTGCTACGAGTCCACCTATACGAGTCGTGGTGAGACTTATAACTCATAGCCTAGGCTCGTAGAGGTGACCTACACTTAGCAAATTTCTAAATTTTGGTCTCTGATTCCTGCTATAATACACCCTACGACTCAAAACTTAGGCTACGACTCATAAGTATGCTCGTACGTCTTGTGCTTCAGGAAAAACTACAATTTTTCTTCAAAATCATGCCAACCTAATATTTCTGTAAGAACTACACAAAAACACATAAAAACCATAAAAAGTCGCATTAAGAACTCACAAAATCCTTTGTTTAGGCATCAAATGTGCTGTATTTTGACAGCATATCAACACCCTCAACTTAGAATTGTTGCTTACCCTCAAGAGATGACTCAATCTATGCAGGCAAAGAGAAATACATAGCAGCTATACTAATGGCATATACAATAATTCTTGTGATTCAAGTACCCAACTACCATTTGTAAACTATTTGTAAAATAGGATTGCAAGGTTATTAGGCAAAAATAGAACATAATGAGATACCTGGCAATCGAACTATGATAAGCTAAGGAGCATCAACTATTCACAATCGCTGGTATAGTCATATGCTGCTCAAGTAGTGCAAATGCCCTCACTAAAAAGAAGTCCCTCATACTCACTCAAAAAGCATTTAGAATTGAAGGACTGATGAAGTATTCTCACTCTCATAATTGAAATTCATGCATACTGACTGACACCATAAGCTTGCCTCTATACTCATCTTCTAGCTTGGCGATAAAGTGGATTTGGATCACTTTAGGACTTAAGGGCTTGTAACATAGGTTCAAGGGGCTTTGGTATGACATTTTAGGCAAGCAGTGAGTAAAAGCTATCCTTGAACCATGTTTACCAACACTTTTGCTTTAATATCCAACCTTATTCGATAAATCCACCCTTATTCTCCTATTTTGAACTTTTCTCGAGTGCTTTCTTTCTATTTTCAGTTGTGTCTTATTTCTGAACTCAACTCTTGCTACTTTTTCTCAATTCAAGGCTCTTTTATTTTTTTTTACTCGACTCATGATTTTTTATTTCTTTGTTTATTCTTTAACTAACCACCTCATTGTCATTATTTTACCACAATAAGGGCCACCCTCAACTTAGACTTTTAGCCTGAGATATGGTACATAATATCTTTTTCTCATACTAGGGCCACAACTTGTAGCCACCCTCAACTTAGACTTTTAGCCTCAATTAAGGTTCACATGTTCAAGGATAGACCAGGGCCGAAATCGAGGTATTTCATTAAACAAGGTTAAGTTAGCAAAGTGTCAAGAAAGAATAAGTACATGAGAAGCTCAAAAATTAGGAACAAGGGATTCCCTCACTCATTTGGTGGGGTATTTAGGCGAAAAGTGGATTCACTTAAAGAACAAAGACCTAAGATCCTTTCTATATCCACCACATCACCAAACCAATCTTAAAGCACTAAGGCAAGTTCTGAGTCCATGCAAGATGCATGAATGCAAAAAAATAAGCTCAAAACACACATGACATTGCATCTACAATCAAGTATAAACTCACAGGTCATGCTTTCAGCCTCAGCTTACCTTCACAATAACAGAACAAACATTACCAGATACTCAAAATGTATGAATGCATCAACAACCACAATCTCAAAAATTTTGAGAGTACTCAATTTTTTCAAAACTTTAAAACGCAATTAAAGACTATATATATGCTAATAGATAACACTACCATGAATTTTTACATTATCTACACTACCTAAACATGCCAGTTCAATAGAAAATTAAACATCCACAAGGAAAAAAATCATGGCAAAAATAACTTAGGATCAAAAATAGGGAAAGTTATGGACTCGAGGTTACTCAAACTTTACCTTAATCTAAAACTTCCCACACCCCACCAAAATAGGATACTTTATCATAAAAGTAAAGACACATAGAGAAGGTGCAAGGGGCATACCATGGGTTGCCTTCCAGGAAGCGCCTGATTTATAGTCGTGGCATGACAAAAAGCTTTTATGCTTACGCTTCATCAAGATCCCACTCTTCCACTATTTTGATTTCTTCCATGCCACCCATGTATCATTTGATCCTCTGATCATTGACTTTGAAAGTGTTTCCATCCCTATTTTCTAACTTGATTGCCCCATGACTAAAAACGTGCACTACTCTGAATGGCCCCATACACTTAGATTTGAGTTTTCCAGCAAACCACCTCAACCTGGAGTTGTAGAGCAATATATGTCTCCCGGGGCAAATTGGTGATCTTTAATTCTGCGATCATGCTGAACTTTCATTCATTATTTGTACAAGATGGAGCTCTTATATGCACACAATCTAAATTCATCAAGCTCATTCACTTGCATCAACCTAGAAGTTAAAGCTTCATGACAATCTAGATTCAGCTTCTTCAATGCCCATAATGCCTTATGCTCAAGTTCAACCGACAGGTCATAGTCCTTTCCAAACACCAGTTGATAAGGGCACATCCTGATTCGAGTTTGAAGGCAGTCCGGTAGGCCCATATAACATTATCCAACTTTTTTAACCAATCAGTGTAATTCACATTTACCATTTTGGATAAGATTTGCTTTATTTGTTGATTTGATACTTTCACTTGCCCACTGGTTTAAGGATGATATGGGTTTTCCACACGGTACTTCATACCATATCTTTCAAGGAGAGCTTTGAACAATTAGTTGCAAAAATGAGAACCTTTATCACTGATAATTACCCTAGGTGTACCGAACCTGGAGAAAATGCTTCTTTGGAGAAACTCGGTAACACTCTTACCCTCATTGTTTAGTAGAGCCACGACCTCCACCTACTTAGAGACATAATCAACCGCAACTACAATGTACTTGTTACCATGAGAGTTAACAAAAGGTCCCATAAAATCAATGCCCTAAACATTGAATATTTCGATGACCAAAAGAGAATTTAGAGGAAGTTCGAGCTTTCGTGAAACTCTGCCCTTTCTTTGACATCCATTACAAGACTTTACAAAATCATGGCATCTTGATGTATAGACGATAAATACTAGCCACACTGCAACACTTTGTAAGTTGTTCGAGATCCACTGTGATGGCCACCTACCAATGAAGAGTGACATACTTGAAGAATGCTCATCATTTCCACTTTTGTAACACATCAACGGATGATCCATCCGCACAAATGCAAAATAAATTTGGCTCATCCAGAAGAACTTCTTGACATCATGCATAAACTTGTGATGTTGCTAGTTGTTCAACTTAGATGGCACTATATCACTCACCAAGTAGTTAGCATAGTCTGCGAACCAAGGTATAAGATCATGTGAGGCTGCCAAAACTCTCTCATAAGGAAATGAGTCATTTATGTCAAGACAATCATCAAACTTCACCATAGCTTCATCTTCCAATCTACAGAGATGATTAACTACTTGATTTTTGACCTCTTTTTGTCAATCACATCAAAGTTAAACTCTTGCAAGAGAAGTACCCATCTGATAAATCTTGGTTTTGCATCCTTCTTGGCCATCTGATATTTAAGCGCCGCATGTTCTATGTGCACAATCACCTTAGCCCCCACCAAGTACTTTGCCATAAGATATTTGAGCACCATATGGTCTGTGTGAATGACCACCTTTTCCCCTAATAAGTATGACCAAAATTTTTCAAAAGTAAAGACTAAGGCAAGCAATTCTTGTTCGATCACTGTATAGTTTTTCTGGGCTAAATTTAATGCTTTACTAGCATAATAGATCGAATGTTGAATTCTCTCCCTTTGTTGCCCTAATACCACACCTAGTGCAACCCCACTTGCATCACCTATTAGTTCAAATGGTTGTGACCAATCTGCAGCCATAATAATAGGTGTTATGGTCAGCCTTTTTTTCAAATCTTCAAAGGCGTGCATGCATGTATCATCATACACAAACTTGGTGTCTTTCTCCAATAACTTACACAAGGGTTGTGAGATCTTGGAAAAATCTTTTATGAAGTGGCGGTAGAATCAGGCATGGCCTAGAAACCTCCTAATACCTTTTATCAAAATTGGTGGTGAAAATATCTCTATAACCTCGATTTTTGCTTTATCCACCTCAATTTCCTTGCCTGAAATCCTGTGGCCAAGTACTACGCCTTCTTTGACCATAAAATGGCATTTCTCCTAATTTAACACCAAGTGCCTTTCAACGCACCTTTGCAACACATCACACAAATGTAACAAGCATTCTTCAAAGGACTAGCCAACAATACTAAAATGGTCTATGAACACCTTAATAGTGCTTTCAACCATGTCTGAGAAGATAAATATCATGTATCTCAGAAATATAGCTAGAGCGTTACATTGTCCAAAAGGCATACTCTTAAATGTAAAGATACCATAAGGACATGTGAAAGTCATCTTCTCCTAGTCCTCGAGTGTGATAACAATTTGATTGAACCCAGAATATCCATCAAGGAAACAGTACTGTCCCTTCTTTGCTAATCTGTCGGGCATCTGATCCATGAAGGGCATAGAAAAATGATCTTTCTCGGTAGAAGCATTGAGCTTTCTATAATCCATGCATACTCTCCATCCGGTGACTGGTCTCATGTGGATCAAGTATTCTTTACATTAGGCACCACTATGATACCACTTTTTTTTTGGAACACACTGTACTGGACTTACCCACTCACTATTGGCAATTGGGTAGATTACTCTTGCATCTGACCACTTGATGATTTCCTTCCTCACTACCTCTTGTATTGGGGGGTTTAACCTACTTTGATGCTCAATACTTGATTTATAATCCTTGACTAGTTAAATCTTATGAGTGCATATCCCAGGGGGTATGCCAATGATGTCTGTAATTGTCCACCTAATGGCCCTTTTGAATTTTTTGAAACTGAGATAAGGGCCTCTGTTTAAGCCTCACTCAAATCTACTGCAATGATGACAGGTAATATACTATTCTCTCCAAAGTATGCGTATTTCAGATGCGATGGTAATGCCTTCAACACTAACTCTGGTGGGACTTCTATAGAAGGTTTAGTAGGTGTGTTTCCCTATTGCATAAATCTAACTCTAACCTTGCTTGTCGCCTCGGCCCAAATGACACCCCAAGAGCATTTACCGTCTCCTCATAATCAGGAATGCTGCCACCATTGAAATTCATCAACACAGCTGCCATTGGATTGACTGCGAGCCTTAATTCTATTGGGATCTCCACTTTAATGTCCTCACCCATTGAGACCATTAAAATGACCTGGAACTCATAATTCTTTTTATAATTTTGACCCACTTGGAACATAGCTGCCTCTTCCGCAAACTTGAAAGTGTGTAGGCTCTTTTCCATATCAACTAATGTTTGACCCATGGCTAATAAAGGTCTTCCCAAGATAATAGGCACTGCAAAATCAACCTCACAGTCAAGTGTAATAAAATCTGCAGGAAATATAAATTTATCTACCTTTACTAGCACATCATGTAGTATCCCTACAAGCTTCTTGACTGCTTTATCTGCCATCAACAACTGCATTTTTATAGGGACAAAGCTTCCTAACTCGAGCTTTTTGAACATAACAAGAGACATCAGGTTAATGCTAGCGCCCAAATCACATAGTGCTTTAGAAAACTCATGTTCTTCTATAGTTCATGGTATGGTGAATGCACCCAAGTCTTCCCGCTTTTGCACCAAAGACTTTGTAATGATGACACTACAATGTTGAAAATTTTGAGAGAGGTCTTGGCTCACTTTCTACTTCTTTTTGACTAGATCTTTCAAGAAAGTGAGCCACTTTCTGACTAGAGGAAGGAAAGTTTGGCTCACTTTCTGCTTCTTCTCAAGAGCTTCCATTATGGGGATGTCTACTGATAATTTCTTAAGCATCGCCCAGAACTGCTCAAACTTTCCTTCCTCTTTCCTCTTCCCAAGCCTTTGAGAAAAAGAAGGAGGGGGCCTTGGAAAGGTTTTATATTTCTAGGGTTGCTCTTCAGTGTTATATGCCTTGGTTATCTCATTCACTCTCTTCCTATAATTTCCATTTTTGACCATTGGTATAAGGGAATCTACATTGCTTTTGCTACTCCTGGTCATGACTGCCACGCAGTGCCCTTCATTTTTAAGATTTTGAACTGTATTGCTTGGTAAGGTGCCCTTTTGGTATTGGTTCAATTGTGAAGAAACTTATCCAAATTATTGTGCAAGTTGCTTAATTGCCACCGAGTGAGACTCTAATTTTTGGTTAATACTTGAAATATCCGCTTTCATTCCCTTTAAAGTGTCATCTTGGTAGTTGGCCCGCTTCAACAACTTTTCAAATATTTCTTTGATCATGTAGTTGCTTGACCAGACATCACGTAAGGTCTCATCTTGGTGGTCGACCCTTTTCAATAACTTTTCAAATATCTCTTTGATCCTGGAGTTGCTTGACCAGGCATCACGATTATGAGGTGACACATAAGGACTATTCCTGCAACCCTCTTTTCTTCTCATTCGATATTAGACACACTTTCTTTGTCATAATATCCATCCTGATTGTCTCTATACACCTTATCACAATTGAAGTTCCGACCTTGATTCCTGGACCCTTACCTCTAATAGTCAGAATTGGATCCTTGGGGGTTGTTACCAAAACCCACCACTTGGTTGCTTACAAAACATGCCTCTTCGTCAAAAAATGGATCATCATAGATGGGAGCCTTCGGAGGTTGGTGGGTGACTTCTTTGACACTTGCTTGGTTTTGCTTTAAAACCAAGTCCATACTTGTGCAAAGTTGAGCAAGTTTCTCCATGATCTTTTTGTTTACCTTTGATTGCTCATTATTGGTGTTAACTGCATAAGAAGGTTTCATCACACCCCACTCCCATTGCCCCCATATTCTATTTGTTTTAACCACTTGCTCTGTTCTTGTGGCTATCAATGCAAAAGGTTGGTCAAGGAACATGCCTCTCATGATTGTGTCAATGCAAGCTTGACTATTCTCGTCAAGTGCCCGATAGAAAATCTCGACGAAAGCATCACCAACGATCTTGTGATAAGGGACCATCCTCAAGCATTTAGTGAACCTCTCCGATGTTGTGCTAATAGAGTCACCTGACAATTGCTCAAAGTTATTGATTTTGTCTTTGAGCTTCAACTTTTTAGATCTTGGAAAATATCTTTCAAGGAATACTCTTTGAAGCTTAGCCCAACTTGTAATAGTGCCTAGAGGAAGCTCAGACAACCATACAGCTGCATTGCTAGTAAATGAAAGTTGGAACACTCTTAAACCAACAATATCAAGAGAAAGGATTTGTGTCCCCATGACACTCTTGCAAACAAACATCACATTTTGAAGATGACGGTAGGGATCCTCCGAAGGTAGTCCTATGAAGATTCCATGGTTTGTAAGTATTTGGAGAAATCCACTCAATATAGTGAATTTAGTATCTGCCGGTAAAGGAGACAGTATTATGGCACTAGTAACATCCATAGCCATAGGGTTCAATCAATATTGATTCTATCCATAAGAGTTTTCATTGAAGTCCCTAAGTTGTGGCCTATTACTCCTTGGTTGTGGATTCTCCTCTCTACCTATATCCTCATTCATATTCATATCCTTCTCTACCTCAATATCCTCATTCACTTGAGCCATTCTTCTCGATAGTCGATGGATCTCTAAATTGAGTAGAGCTAAGGGATTGCCTTGGCTCCTTGTGTTGGGCATACAACCTAGTATACCCTGCAAATAAAATCAAACAACAAAAATAAAAACAAAAACAAAAGTAAAATACAGAGATTCTAGAAATCAACACTATAACTAACTAATAGTGAATTCAAGTCAAAACCTAGCCGTATTCCCCGACAACGGCGCCATAATATTTGATGATGTTCATGCTCCAATAAGAAAGCGGCCGCTGTCAGCAATTAACCAAACCAAAGGTTAGGGTCGAATCCACAGGGTGTATGGGGCTTGACTACAAAAGTCCACTACTAATTATTTCAAGCATAAATAACTAAAATCTCTAAATTAGGGGAAGGGGTTATGATTCAAAAACAAAATAGAATAAAGACTAAACTAAGATGCGAGGAAACACTCAATTTTAGGGACAACTTGGGAATCATGTTCACCATGGTTCATTGACTTGATTACCCTAGGTAACATAACTACAATTGGAAATTCACATATAGGAGGGCAACTTAGGTTCTTCTATCCCTCTTATGAAGGTAAAGGTCGAATTTCACCATGATGCTTAGTCGGCCACCATGGCGTGCCAACTAACTATTACCAATTGTCCCAGTCAACCTCCCCTTGGTCAAGTTTGGTTGATTAGAAGAGAACACATCAATAGAATCTTGTCATCTACTTCTTTTTTTCTATTCGTCACTACCTTAGTTGGGCTAGTGATAGTAGGCGGGGTTTGGTGTTACCCACCACCAAACGACAATCATAATGAAGAAAAATAGACAATAATTGCAAACCCCAATTATAGAAATGCAATAAACCTAGGTTATTACAAATCAACTACCCATGATTCCCACAACCCCAAATTGTGGGTGTTTAGCTACTCATGGCAAAGGTAAAACAAACAAACCTGCTAACATAAGACATAAATGAGATATTTACCAAAAGCACTAAAGAATATAGGCACCACAAGTTGCAAACCCAAAAGCTTAATTGATTAACAATAAATACAAAGCAAGATTTGCAATTCCTAAAATGGACTAAAACAAAATGATAAGCTAATCTAAAACTCTACAATATTCTTGAGAGAATATTCAAAGGTAAAGTCTCTCTTGTAAAATCTGGAATCTCCATATAAAAACTGAGCTAAATTCTATTTATAGTATTTACAAATAAACCCTAAAAATAATGCAGAAAAGACAGCTGATAGCTGGTAAGCCTTGAAGATACGACTCGAAGGGTGACCTACGAGTCGTAGCCGGGGTCTCGTATCAGGTTCTCAACATCTTGGACTGAACTAGTATGACCCACAGGTATGAGTCATTGTTTGAGCTACCACTCATATGTTCCTCTCATAGTCTTGGCCTTCAATTGTTGGTCCAATATTTTGGCTCTATGATTCATGCTACGAGTCCACCTATACAAGTCGTGGTGAGACTTACGACCCGTATGCTGGCCTCGTAGGGGTGACCTCCACTTAGCAGATTTCTGAATTTGGGTCTTCGATTCTTGGTACGACACACCTTACGACTTATAGCTTAGGCTATGACTCGTAGGTGTGCTCATATGTCTTGTGCTTCAGCAAAATCTACAGCTTTTCTTCAAAATCATGTCAACCTAACTTTTCTTTATGAACAACACAAAAACACATAAAAATCATAAAAGTTGCATTAAGAACTCACAAAATCCTTTGTTTTAGGCATCAAATATGCTGTATTTTGACAACACATCAGGGGTCAATGGTCTAGACCAATTCCTAATTACATGGGTTTCTTAGGATCCATTTTTATACCATCCTCTAACACCACATAACCCAAGAATGCAACCTCCTTCAACCAAAATTCACACTTGTCATATTTAGTGTACAATCTCTCCTCCCTCAACCTTTCTAATACAACACTCAAATGACCTATATGCTTTTCCCTACTATGTGAGTAGATCAAAATATCATCAATGAAGACCATAACAAAGGAATCAAGGTAACGTCTAAGACCCTATTTATTAGGTCCATGAAGATGGTCGGTGCATTAGTTAACCCAAAAAACATCACCACAAACTCATAACGCCCATATCTAGTTTGGAAGGCCGTCTTGGGAATGTCACACTCCCTCACCCTTACTTGATGATACCCAGATCGAAGATCAATCTTAGAGAAGAATTTAGCCCCTTGCAATTGGTCACACAAGTCATCAATTCTTGGAAGAGGATACCTATTCTTGATGGTATCCATATTGAGTTGTCGTTAGTAAATGCACATTATAAGTGACCCATCCTTCTTTTTCACAAACAATACCGGAGCAACCCAAGGTAATTGACTAGGTCTAATAAATCCTTTCTCCAACAAATCTTTCAATTGTTCCTTTAACTCCCTCAACTTCGCTGGGGCCATACGGTAAGGGGGAATAGAGATAGTTTGAGTATCGGGAAGGAGATCTATACCAAGATCTATCTCCCTTTTGGGAGGGACACCGGGAAGGTCATTTGGGAAGACATCAAGAAACTTATTTACAATGGGGACCTACTCAATGGAAGGGACTTTGGACTCTACATCTTTAACCCTCACAAGATGATACAAACATCCCCTAGAAACCAATTTATGGGTTGTAATGCATGAAATGAATCTACCCTTGACCACCACATCTTGACTTTCTCACTCAAGAATGGGTTCATTAGGAAATTGGAACTTGACCCTACGGGTTCTACAATTAATAGACACATAGTATGCGTACAACCAATCCATTCTAAGAATGATGTCAAAATTTACCATATCTAATTCAACAAGATCACAAAGCAACAACTTATGCAAAATACAAATAGGATAACTCCTATAAAATTTCGTAGCAACAATAGAGGCACCAATAGGAGTAGACACTTCATATGACTCATGCAACAACTCAAGGACAACATGAAACTTTCTAGCAATAAAAGGGGTCACAAAGGAAAGAGTCGCACCCGGATCAATCAAAGCATACACATCAAAGTCAAAGATTTTTGACATACCAGTAACAACATCGAGGACCTCACTAACTCCTTGCCTTCCATGTAGCGCATAAAATAAGTTGTGCCTTGGGGCACCACCATGAGGACCACCTCTAGCCAATGGAACTGCATTTGCATCCCGGCCCTTGCCACGATTTCTTTTACAATCTACCTTCTTGTGACCAAGCTCCTTATATTCATAACAAGCATTAGAACCCCTCAAACATGGGCTCGTAGGACCCCCTCCATATTTAGGACACACATCATTTGGAGCCACAACACCAACACCTTGAGGACTAGGGAGGTCATTGACAAACCCCCTATTAGTAGTGGTGAGACCCTTGGTCTTGATGGAACCAGCCACCCCTTTGGAAATTACCCCCAAGACGGGCCCTCTTGGCCTCATGCCCCCTTCTTTTCCTCAATTTTTCTTCCTTCTTTTGCTCAACATAGGTCATCAACTGAGATAAGTCCATGTCACCAAATAGCATGCCAAACCGACACTCTTCACGTAACAAGTCATAGATCCCCATCACAAATATGTTCATCCTAGATCTAAGATCGGCCACCAAATGAGGACCAATACTCCCTCACACTCATAGCACGTTTTTTCAAGTTCATAAACTCCACCGCTTAGCTTCCCTAAGCTCAAGAGGGGAAAATCGGTTGAGGAAAGCCAATTTGAACTCCTCTTAAAGCACTACATTACCAACCCCCTTCTCACCCTTCTATTGATCATATCATATTTGAGCTACCCCCTTGACTTGGTACGCTGCCAACTCCGTCTTTTCATTCGGCCCAACACCCATGATATTTAAGATTTTGTATACCTCATCAATGAACTCTTGTGGTTCTTCATCCACCTTTGACCCATAGAAAACTGGAGGATTCATCCTCATGAAGTCTCTTAACCTCGCTCCCGAGGTAGTAGCATGAGGGACTTGGGCCCCTTGTTGGACTTGGTTGGCCACCACTTGGGCAAGCATAGTAAGAGCATCCCGAAGCATACCATTGGTAGGTTGTTCCTCAGGAGTTTGGGCCCATCTTCCTCTAATGTTTGGCATGATCTAACATAGCAAAGAACAATCATTGGGGGGGGGGGAACTCACTACATATCAATAACATGAAGAAGGGAAGCATTTTCTAAAACTTCTCATAGCCTCTTATTCATAGTCATGGCGTGCTTCACAACCATAAATAGGACTTTAATCGATGCGGTGAGTTGGAATCTGAGGATCTATCAACCTAGTGTGTTGATACAAAGTTTGTCACAACCCAAGCCTAGAGCCTAGACCTGACACGAGGCAGGAAAACCCGAAGGGACCCCAAGCAAGGCTCATAAAGCATCATTACACATCCTTGTTGCGAAAGTAGTAAATCAAGCATCAAAGATAAATGAGTGGGGAAACCGAGGCTAAGAGAAAAGCTTGCTCAACATCATATTCAAGAGGTAAGAGTTAAACTCATATCATAGATCCATAACATGTCCAACAAACACCTATAATACATAGATAAGAGCGAGGGCCAAGACAAGGTAACTGGGCTCACCCTCATAGTCAAAATAAACAATAAAGAGAAATGTATCAATACATAATAAGAGAATTATAGACTAAGGCCCCCAGAGTGGAGGACTCACTAACAAGCTTGAATAACACTGACTAGCTACGTAGGGGAAGAGGATGATCAACTTGGGTACCGATTCCTACATGGTGACATCATGTAGGGATAGAGTATGCATTAGTACATTTAAATGTAGTAAGTATGTAGGATGCAATGCAAACAAGAATTAAGCATCATAATCAAAATGCATATCAATAGGCAATAGCTATAAAATAACAATATGGCATGCGTGATCAATGCATAAGTCAAACATGCTTAAGTAAATTATGCTCATATAGGATATCATATGTGAAGAAGAGACCAAGCTAACATGATCAATGCATAAGTAAAACATGCTTAAGTACTCATACTCGTATAGGATATCATATGTGTAGAAGAGACCAAGATAGATTTTTAAAGTACAAACCCCTTGGTAGGTTAGTGATGATAGCACCCATCACCCTAGTGTTGTGAGGTACAAAACCCTCTTGAAGGTTAGTGATGATAGCACCGTTAAATCATGCAATTTAGAGATCAAATCATGCAAGGAAATCCATTTTAAAATCATCAATCAACACCTTACAATACCTTCAAGACATATACAATAAAACCCCTCATCAAATCTTGGAATAGTTCCAAGATTTATAGCTCAAAACATAGCAAAACAGTCACAACTTTACATAGCTTTAACATAGAGTGTAGTGAATTTAATAATATTCAAGACCTTTTTGTAAATCAACTTTAAATCACGCAATTTGAGTAAAAGGAGACTTGGGTATCATGGGA
>DF366025.1:0-10234 GCA_000787875.1 Solanum virginianum
ACACCCTAAATGGGTGTCAGTCACGGCCCATAAACTGGGACGTGACAAGTACATTCAAACATACTAACGCATACATTTTACCTACATGATATAACCATGTTGGGACCGAAGACTTTCCTTATCTACCTCTTCACAACTAGATTCATCTTGTACAAGTTTGCTTGGGGTGAGTCCTTTGTTCCAAGGATAAAATCCACCTTTTATCTACCTATACTATGTTATGATTATCTTATGTCTTTACTTTGAGGGTGAGCCCGGACATGTCTTGGTGCCCGTCCTATTCTATGAACTAGAGGCATTGTTAGACATCATATAAACTCTATATACGGGCTTGCTCTGGGTTATGTTATTTGCTTATAAAGACTATGATTATGTATATCTCATGTTGTTGATGTTGATATTGATTTCTCCAAAGTGCCTTAACCAAAGCCATATCCTTGTTATGGAGCCGCTCAGTTGCCTATCCTAAATCTCAATCGGAACTTCTTCATAAGACAAGTTCTCCTCAACCTCAACAACTTTCAAAGACACAATAGCACTAGGATCACCAACCAACTTCCTCAATATAGACACATGGAAAACCACGTGAATAAAACTCCAATCCGAAGGCAAATCCACCCTATAAGCTACATTCCCAATCCACTCAACAATCTCATAAGGTCCTATATACCGAGGACTTAACTTGTCCTCCTTTCCAAAATGCATTAGACCCTTCATAGGCAGGACTTTCACATACACTCAATCACCAACATGAAACTTAAGATCCCTTTTCCTAACATCGGAATTAGACTTTTGGCGACTTTGGGCCATCTTCAAGCTCTCCCTAATCAACTTCACCTTAGTTCCAAGTCCTCTTTGAAACGACCTCCAAAAGTGAGAAGTAATTTGGGTGCCATGATCTGATATTATAGATCTGGGTACACGATGCAACCTCACAAACTCTTGGATGTACAACCTTGCATAACCTTCGGCACTAAAGGTAGTTTTGACTAGTAGAAAATGAGCTGACTTAGTCATTCGATCAAATAACCAAAATAGAGTCAAATTGCCTTGGGCTCTGAGGCAAACCAACCACAAAATCCATGTTCACATCTTCCCACTTCCAAGTAGGAATTTCAATATCTTGAGTCAAACCACCGGTCCTTTGGTGCTTTATCTTCACTTATTGACAAATAAGATATTTGGGTACAAACTTGGCTATATCCTTCTTCATACCATGCCACCAATACACTTCTCTCAAATCCTGATAAATGTTAGTAGATTCTGGGAGAATAGAATAATGAGAGTTATGGGCTTCATTCATGAGCACCTTCCTAAGATCATTCACATCCAGAACACATAATCGATCTTGATATCGAATCACACCATCTCCCCCTTGGGAGAAGACCTCTATCTTCTTTTTGGCAACCAACTTCTTCAACTCAACCAATGACGGATCTAAATCTTACTTAACCTTAACATCAACAACCACAAAAGATTCGGCCTCATTCTGAACATGAGTACCACCATCATTAGAGTCAGTCAACCTAACAGCAATCTAGCCAAACAGTAAACATCTTTTGCCAACTCTTTCTTCCCTTCATCAACATGAGTCACTCTTCCCATAGATAGCCTACTAAGAGCATGGCTATAATATTTGCCTTGCCAGGATGATATTGTACACCCATGTTATAGTCCTTAAGGAGTTCCAACCATCTCCTTTGTCTCAAGTTAATATCCCTTTGAATGAACACATATTGCAAATTCTTGTGGTCGGTGAAAATATCAACATGTACTCCATACAAATAGTGTCTCCAAATCTTCAAGGCAAACACCACGACCACTAGCTCAAGATCATGAGTCGGATAATTATGCTTATGCACCTTCAGTTACCTTGGCATATAAGCTATCATCTTACCATGTTGTATAAGTAACAACCCAACCCAATCTGAGAAGTATCACAATATACCATCAACCTATCTAAGCCATCCGATAAAGTCAAAACAAGAGCTAATATAAGCCGATCTTTCAATGTCTGTTAACTCTTCTCACACTCATCCGATCATACAAACATAGCCTTATTTTGAGTTTAGTCAATGGAGATGCAATAGATGAGAAACCTTCAACAAACCTTCCATCATAACAAGCCAACCCAAGAAAATTTTGAATATTCAAAGGAGCAAGCTTGTCAAAAAATGTACACCCTTCACCAACTCCCTTTTGACCTCATCTATAAGATTAGTTACAATATCTTCCTTGCTTAGATTTCACTTGTCACATCCCAAGTCTAGAGCCTAGACGTGACACAGCAAAGGGAACCCGAAGAGACCCCAAACAAGCCTATTATCATACGTAAATAAATCGGGACTAAGGGAAGCCTTGATATTTAAAAAATATAAAAGAGTCAAAGCTCAAGGCATAAATACATTAATTGTTCCAAAAACACCTCTAACATAGATTGGAACGGAGGCCAAGACACTTTCAGGGCTCACCCTCATAGAATCAAGTATTTAACATAAAGAGATATCAAAAGTAGAGTAGCATAGCTAGTGTCCCTGGACTTGAGGACTCACCAAAGCTTATCTTAGAAGCAAAACATGCTTGCAAATCATGTAACTTATAAAGAACATAATACATTTGTGGAAAGAGACCATAATCATAGACCAAGCAACTATTACTTGGAATCTGTGGCATGTCACCCCCTCGGTGAGGTGGTTGAGGTATCTACTCCTCAACATGGTAGTGCGGGCATAGCACCCCCCCGACAAGGTAGTGAAGGGATCCATCCCTCAGCATGGTAGTATGGGCATAGCACCCCCCGACAAGGTGGTCAAGGTATCTACCCCTAATCATGGTAGTACGGGCATGACACCCCCCACAAGATGATCAAGGTATCTACCCCTCGACATGGTAGTATAACATGACACCCTTCGATAAGGTGGTTGAGGCATGTCACCCCCTCAACAAGGTGATTGGGCTTGTCACCCCACCCTAACAAGGTGTGGACAATTGCAACACTATAGATACTTTTCATGAATTCCATGCACATATACAATCCCTTAATCATCATAAAGTCACTTGACTTATAAACTATGTAGTAGTTCATTAATAACTTGAGAATCCTTGTCAAGACATTTTATCAAAGTCTTGGTGTGTGTGTAATGCTAGTTCAAAATTATGCAATTCAAGAGTGAAATAATGTAAGAAAACTCAATGTAAATCAACCCACCAACATATAGTAAAACCCTCATGTAAGATACCTTGAAATCCCTCATCAAATCTCATAATAGATCATAGTTTCATAACTCAAAACATGCATAGTCTCAATAGACAAAACCACTTCATAATATAAACTTGAAATAGATAAACATGAATATTCAATCAACATTTCAGAAGACCTCAACAGAATTTGTAATCAAAATCCACAATAAAAGATACTCATAGAAAATACAACTTGGAAACATGCAATTTTCGTAAAGAGGAAGATTGGGCTCCATGGGTGAAAGGACCCAATGGATGAAACCCACATACCTTAAACTTTGGTTTTCTTGATGTAGACTTGAAAGAGACTTGAAGCTTGAATGAAGTTCTTGAAATCTGAAATTAAGCTTGAGACACTTAAATTTGGATGAAATATTTGGTTAAGTGTTAGAGAGAGTTTTGAAAGGGTCTTGAGTGATATAGAGTTGAAAAATGGCTAAGTATATGTGTTTTTACGCGTAAATGGGCATGGGACCAAGTCCTTAATGCCTTAGGCAGAAACAAAAAAATTGAGGAAGTACAAACACACCTCTGCGATAGGTTCGCATCGTGGAGGCATCACAAATGCCTACTGTTTTCAAAAATTTTATGAAAATTATTTTTCGCTACGGGTCTTTTAAAATTTGAGTTATACCCATTTCCTACTCAATTTTATCCTCTGATAAAGAATATGAAGTTGAAATTTTGATATCACGCACGGATTTTGAGATATATGAAAATTACGATTATGGGCATTTTAAAAGCACATTTTTGAGGCGTTTTGGGGGTGTTTCAATATCTCCCCCTTGGGAACATTTATCCCCAAATGTCAAAGAAATGTACATAAGAGAAGTAATCATGAAAATTTTAGCCCGACATAAATACAACAAATGCATTTAAACATTATTTCAAAAATCTCAACATAAATGTCAAAAATCACCATAAACTTGTTAACATAAACATGAATACATGTAAAATGACATAAGAGTTGAATATTAAGACTTGAAATCATATATGGGACTTAAATTAGTACCTTAGGCTTAAGTAGAGCGGAAGTGATAGGGATATCGCTTTCTCATGTCCGCCTTGGCTTCCCATGTGGCACTTTCAACTAGTTGGGTGCTCCAAAGTACCTTAACGGTAGTCACATCTTTGTTTCTCAACCTCTTCACTTGTCTATCCAAAATTTCTACTGGAACCTCATCATAAGTCAAACTATCTTCTATC
Source organism: Solanum virginianum (assembly GCA_000787875.1). NCBI lineage: Eukaryota > Viridiplantae > Streptophyta > Magnoliopsida > Solanales > Solanaceae > Solanum > Solanum virginianum. The sequence continues at coordinate 4,447 of DF366025.1, forward strand.
ACACCCACAACATCCAAGGGCACTAAAGTACTTGGGTCACCTATACACTTTCACAACATGGATACATGAAAAATCGGATGAACCATATTCATCTCTATAGGCAACTCCAACTCATAAGCAACCTTACCAATCCTCCTCAAAACTTTATAGGACCCATGAACCATGGGCTCAAATTACCCTTCTTGCCAAATCGGACTACATCCTTTATGGGTGAGACTTTCAAGTAAACCCAATCACCAACCTTAAACTCAAGTAAAGAGCTTCAAAAGGAGTCATACCAATGCTTGAGTGATAGCTATTGTTGTAAGCAAATTCAATGAGTGGAAGATTTTCATCCCAACTACCCTTAAACTCCAAACACAAGCTCTAAGCATATCCTCAAGAGTTTGGATAGTCCTCTCGGTTTGGCCATCCGTTTGAGGATGAAAGGTCGTGCTAAGCTTAACCTTGGTGCCAAGACCTCTTTAGAAGGACCAGTAAAAGTGAGAAGTGAATTGAGCACCACGATCCGAAAAGATAGACAAGGGCACCCCATGCAACCTAACCAACTCATGAATATACAATTTGGCATAATCTTCAGCATCATAAGTAGTTTTGACCAGTAGGTAGTGAGCCGCCTTTGTCATTCTATCCACAACAACCCAAATAGAATCAAAATGCTTCCTAGTCTTAGGTAACCCAGCCATAAAATCCATATTGATTTCCTCCCACTTCCGAGTAGAAATCTCTATATCTTGGGTTAGGACACCCAAGGACAACTTCACTTGTTGGCAATGGTGACATCCGGATATGAACTTGGCAATGTCTCTCTTCATACCACCCCATCAATACACTTCTTTTAAATCTCTATACATCTTTGTGGAATCGGGGTGGATAGAACAGGAAGAATTATGAGCCTCATCTAAAATCTTCTTTCTCAAGTCACCGACACTAGGCACACACAATTTACCTTGGTACCTAAGGGCACCATCTCCCCTTGGGAGAAAACCTCCACTTTACTATCTCTCACCAAGGCCTTCAACTCTAGCAAGGCGAGGTCAAGATCTTATTTTGCCTTTACCTCCTTAATCAAAGAAGACTTAGAATCATCAATAACCACTACACCACCATTATCAACTTCATCCAAACTAACCCCTAATCTAGCTAACCGGTGAACCTCTCTAGCCACCTCTTTGCCACTATCATCAACATGAGCTAGGCTACGCATAGACACCCTACTTAGAGCATCGACCATAATATTAGCTTTGCCTCAGCGATCATGCACACTCATATCGTAATCTTTAAGGAGCTTTAACCACCTTTTTTGTCTTAAGTGAAGATCTTTTTGGGTGAACACATATTCGAGACTCTTGTGGTTGGTGAACCCATCAACATGAACCCCATACAAGTAGTGATGCCAAATTTTCAAAGCAAATACCATGGCCGCTAATTCAAGATAATGGGTGGGATAATTCTTCTCATGTACCTTAAGTTTCCTAGAGGCATGCGCTATCACCTTACCATTTTGCATCAAAACACACCCCAAACCAATTCTTTATGAATCACAATACACAACAAACCCTTCCAACCTTTCTCGTAGAGACAAGATAGGAGCCTAGACAAGCTTATCTTTCAAAGTTTGGAAACTCTTTTCACACTCATCGGTCCACACAAATTTTGCCGTCTTTTGAGTCAACTTAGTCATGGGAGAACCAATAGAAGAGAAATCATTTACAAACCTCCGCTAATAACCCGCCAAACCTAAAAAACTTCTAATGTTCGATGGAGTCAAAGGTCTAGGCTAATTTTTAATCACCTCCGTTTTCTTAGGATCCCCCGACACCACATGCCTAAACTCACATTTCTCATATTTTGCATACAATCTCTCCTCCCTCAAGATTTGCAACACCATACTCAAGTGATCCATGTGCTCCTTCTTATTATGGGAATAGATCAAGATATTATCAATAAAAACCACCATAAACAAGTCAAGGTAAGGTTTGAAGACCCTATTCATAGGATCCATAAATATAGTCGGTGCATTAGTCAACCCAAAGGACATAACCACAAACTCAAAGTGCCCATACCTAGTCCGAAAAGTCATCTTGGGAATGTCACACTCCCTCACTTTCACTTGGTAATACTCGGACCGAAGATCAATCTTAGAGAAGTGACTAGCCCCTTGAAGATGATCAAAATGGTCATCAATCCTTGGTAGAGGGTACTTGTTCTTTATGGTGACTCTATTAAGTTATCGGTAATCAATGCACAGTCTAAAAGAACCATCCCTTTTCTTCACAAACAACACCAGTGCACCCCAAGGTGACTTACTAGGCCTTATAAAACACTTCTCCAACAAATCCTTTAATTGTTCATTCAATTTCTTCAACTCCATCGGGGCCATACGGTAAGGGGGGATAGAAATGAGTTGAGTATCGGGAAGAAGGTCTATACCAAAGTCAATTTTCCTTTTGGGAGGAATATCGAGAAGCTCATTGGGAAAGACATCAAGAAATACATTAACTACTGAAATCGACTATATAGGAAGGACTTTGGACTCAACATCCCTAACCCTCACAAGATGATCGAGACAACCCTTAGAAATCAACTTTTGGGCTTTAAGGCAAGAAGTGAATCTATCTTTGACTACTACACCACAACTTTCACACTCAAGGACGGGTTTATTAGGGAATTAGAATTTCACCCTAGGAGTTCTACAATCAATAGAAACATAATATGCATGCAACCAATCCATCCCAGAATGGCATCAAAATCCGCAATATCTAACTCAAGAAAATCACAAGGCAAGATTTTATGCAAAATGAACACGGGACAATTTCTATAGACTGTTTTAGCAATAATTGACTCACCAATAGGGGTAGAAACTTCATAAGGCTCACACAACAATTCAGGACTAACATGATGCTTTTTGGCAGTAAAAGGAGTAATAAAAGAAAGAGGGGCACCCGAGTCTATCAATGCATACACATTAAAATCAAAAACCTTTAACATATCGGTAACAACATCAGACACCTCATGTATCCCTTGTCTCTCTTGAAGAGCATAGAATCTATTTTGCCTTAGAGCACCCCCTTGTTGGCCTCCTCTTCCCTTTTGACCCGTATTTGTACCTTGGCCTCGTGGACGGCCATTTATACCTTTGTTTCTAGCATATTAATGATCAATCACCTTATGGCCTACTTCACCACAACCATAGCAAGCATTGAAGTCCTTCAAACATAGACTATTATGGTTCCTACCACACCTTTAGCACATCGGGTTATGCACCACACCACCACCACCTTAGAACCTTGGGTTGTCATTAGCAAACCTTCTATTAGGAGCATTAGGAGACCCTTGGCCTTAGAATTTGTGGCCTTGAGGAAATCAGCCACCCTTGGAGTTTTAGAATCTACCTTCAAAACGAGCTTTCTTGGACTCACTACTTCTTCTTTTTCTAAGCTTTTCTCCCTCTAGTTGTTCAGCATATGTCATGAGGCAGGACAAATTCATATCACCTATGAGCATGGCAGTATGACACTCCTCATTGACCAAGTCAAATGCACCCGACATAAATTTGTTCATCCTTGACCTTGGATCGGTAACCAATTATGGGACATACTTGGAGAGTTGGTTCAACTTGAGGGCATACTCCCTCACACTCATAGACCCTTGCCTTAGATTTATAAATTCCATTATCTTTGCCTCTCTTAGCTCAATAGGAAAGAATAGGTTGAGAAATGTCGCTTTGAACTCTTCCGAAAAGATAACATTATCATTCCCCTTCTCCATCTTCCATTGAGTGAACCCTATTTGAGCCACCCCTTTAAGTTGGTAGGCAGCCAACTTTGCTTTCTCCTCTGAGTTAACCCCCATAATGGACAACACCTTATACACCTCATCAATGAATTCTTGGGGATCCTCATCCACCTTGGATCCATGGAACTCTAGTGGATTCATCCTAGTAAAATCCCTAACCATTGAGGTCGGAGTAGGAGCATGAGGAGTTTTGACCCCTTGGTTGATTTGGTTGGTCATAACATGAGTCAACATGGTGATAGCATCTCAGAACTCATCATGAGCCACTCCTCCATCTTGAGGAGGTTGAGGAGCGGGAGAGGCCGGTTGCTTCTCAGGTGAACAAGATCTCCTTAGTCTTCCTCTTGGAATAGGCATGATCTAGAATATCAAAGAAAATTCGTTAGAGGAAAAACCTTACCTTAACTTCTATAGCATGACATAGATCATGAAGAAGGGGAACATTTCCTAAAACGCCTCATAGCCTTTTACTCATAGTTGTGGTGCACTTCACAACCATGAATAAGACTCTAATCGACACGGTGTGTTGGATTCCGAGGACCATTAACAATCTAGTGCTCTAATATCAAGTTTGTCATGACCCAAGCCTAGGGCCTATACTTGACATGGCGAATAGAAACTCTAAGGGACCCCAAACAAGCCTCTTAACATACCATTCATATATCCTTTGTCGTGGAAGCAAAATAAATAACAACAACAAGAGATATACGTAAGGGAAGCATGACTAAGGGAAGCCTTGATATTTATAAAACAAAAAAGAGTCAAAGCTCAAAGCATGAGTACATCAATTGTTCTAACACCACCTCTAACATAGCCTGGAGTGGGGGCAAGACAGTTTCCGGGCTCACCCTCATAATATCAAGTATTCAACATAAAGAGATATCAAAAGTAGAGTAGCATAGCTTGTGCCCCCGAACTTGAGGACTCACCAAAGCTTATCTTCCAAAGCACCAAACTAGCCTTGTGGAGGATGATCGGGAGGTGCTCCGGTTCCTACATGGTAATATCATGTAGGCATAGAGTATGCATTAGTATTTTTGAATGTACTAAGTATGTAGGATGCAATGCAATAAGACATAAGCCAATATAGTCAAAATACATAATCATAAGCAATGGATAAGTATAATAATTATATGGCATGCATGATCAATGCTAGAAGTAAAAATATGCTTGCAAATCATGTAACTTGTAAAGAACATAATACATGTATGGGAGGAGACCAGAATTATAGACCAAGCAACTATTACTTGGAATCCATGGCATGTCACCCCCTCGGTGAGGTGGTCGAGGTATCTATACCTCAACATGGTAGTAACGGCATGGCACCCCTGACAAGGTGGTCAAAGTATCTACCCCTCAACATGGTAGAACGGGCATGGCACCCCCGACAAGGTGATCAAGGTATCTACCTCTTGACATAGTACTACAGGCATGGCACCCCCCGACTAGGTGGTTGAGGCATGTCGCCCCCTCAACAAGGTGATTAGGCATGTCATCCCTCAACAAGGTATGGTCAATTGCAACACTATAGATACTTTTCATGAATTCCATGCATATATACAATCCCTTAATCATCATAAAGTCACTTGACTTATAAACCATGTAGTAGTTCATCAATAACTTGAGAATCCTTGTCAAGACATTTTATCAAACACTTGGTGGGTGTGTAATGCTAGTTCAAAATCATGCAATTCAAGAGTGAAATAATGTGATAAAACTCAATATAACTCAACTCACCAACATATAGTAAAACCGTCATGTAAGGTACCTTGAAATCATCATCAAATCTCATAATAGATCATAGTTTCATAGATCAAAACATCCATAGTCTCAAAAGACAAAATCACTTCATAGTATAAGCTTGAAATAGATAAGCATTCATATTCAATCAACATTTCATAAGACCCCAACATAATTTGTAATCAAAATCCGTAATAAAAGATACTAATAGAAAATATAACTTGAAAACATCCAATTTTCATAAAGAGAG
>DF366025.1:10247-24056 GCA_000787875.1 Solanum virginianum
TAAGCCCTATAAGAGATACACATAGATAATACAACTTGGAAACATGCAATTTTCATAAAGAGAGAGATTGGGCTCCACAGGTGAAAGGACCTAATGGATGAAGCCCACATACCTTAAACTTGGGTTGTCTTGATGTAGACTTGAAGGAGATTTGAAGCTTGAATGGAGTTCTTGAGATCCATAATTAATCTTGAAACACTTGAATTTTGATGAAATATTTGGTTAAATGTTAGATAGGATTTTGAGAGGGTCTTAAGTGATATAAAGTTGAAAAATGGCTATGCATAGGTGTTTTTATGCATAAATGGGCATGCAGCCAAGTCCATAATGCCTTAGGCTGAAACAGAAAAATTAAGGAAGTGCAAACACACCTCCACGACAGGTTCGCGTCGCGGAGGCATCCAGATGCCTACTATTTTCTAGGGGTGTGCAAAAAATCAAACTGACCAATAAACAAAACCGATAAAAATGTTATTGGTTTATTGTTATTGGTTAATTAGGTTAGTAGGAGCATGAGGAGTTTTGACCCCTTGGTTGATTTGGTTGGTCATAACATGTTTGTAATTAACTAATTATAGCTTTTGCAAGTTTGTAAATATAGTTTTCATACTCTATCTGCTTTTTATTAATGCAAATTCTCATTATCATTCTTATCGGGTAAATCAAAAATCGAACCGTTAAGGACTTAAAACCGATAAACTGAAACGAAAAATATATTCAACCAACCCCAATCCTTTTACTAATCTCACAAAAAGCAGTGTAATAATAAACCAAAAATTGAACAGTTAAGGACATAAAACCAATAAACCAAAAATCGATAAAAATTACCTTGTTGATTTCTTATTAGTTTAACATATTTAAAAATTGATAAACTAAACCAATAATGTACAAAATCAAACCGAACTGACCGATGCACACCCCTACTATTTTCTAAAATTTTGTGAAAATCATTTTTCGCTACGGGTCTTCTAAAATCTGGGTTATACCCATTTCCCACTCAATTTTGCCCCCTGATCAAGAATATGAAGTTGAATTTTTGATATCACACACAAATTTTGAGATATATGGAAATTACGATTATGAAAATTTTCGAAGCATATTTTTGGGGCGTTTCAGCACTACAGGCCAAAAGTAACTCTCCCTATTCAGTAGGGAGGGATGAAGATAGAAAATCTTAAGACACGTTCCATGGCACGATATGAATCATGAAAAAGTGAAACATTTTCTAAAATGACTTGTATCCTTCTACACAACCATAGATGTGGTGTACTTCTCACCTATGAGTAAGACTCTACTTGGCGCGACATGTTGGACTCTATGGACCATTTATAAATCTATATTCTGATATCATCTCTGTCACAACCCAGACCTAGAGTTTAGGAGTGACATTGCGAATGGGAACCCGAGAGTCCCCAAACAAGCCTCAAAATATCCATATTCACATCATCGGTTCAGAAACGTAAATGAATAGTAAACACATAATTCTAAGGAACGAGAAAAATAGGACTCACACTATAGGGATATCATAGGGAAAGGGAGTAATATGGATTCACATAATACATAGCACATAAATACTAAGGCATGAGTAAGTATGACTCACTCTATGGTGGCAATTCGGGACTTAGGATCTTTCACATAATAACATATCAACATATCATTATCTGATAGGTAGCAAAACCTATAAGCATAATCACCAATCACAACACTTAGCATATAAACATAAAGAAGTTTACAAGATGTCCAACAATGCATCTACTCATAAGATAGGACGGAGGCCAAGACATACCCCGGGCTCACCCTCAAAGTAAATAACATAAATAAAACACCATATGTAGAAGAATGGTGGTTTGTCCTTAGAACATAGGACTCACCACAATGAGCAAATCTTAAGATCCAAGCTAGACGTCGTAAGGTGGATGAATGTAGTCCTCAGTCCCTACATGGTTAGATCATGTAGGCAAAAAGTATGCGTTAGTACATTTGAATATACTAAGTATGCGAGCATACAATGCATATGACTTATTAGACCTACACGCAATGTTAGATGACAAGGACACATAATATAGAAAGAGATATATATCCAAAGAAGAGTAGTTTAACAATATGCCGTGAAATTCATGATGCATAAAATGCCATAATGCTCATATACAGTAGGGATGGACTATAACCGATAAAATCAAACCCATGCAAGCTATTACATGAATTGGTCCGATGTAGACCTCCCATCGATAAAAGAAGATTACTTGCCAAGGATAATCTACACCATACCTTACGATCACAACTTTTCGGTGTGATGAACAGCTTTCTTATGACCTTGCTTTTCGGAAGGATTTCCATATCAAAATATATCATATCAAAATATGTTATCATTTCTTACGACCTAGTCTTTTCGATAATGGCTAGTATATACCTATGCTGACACATAGTTTTAGAAAATAGAGAGGACCCTTGGGGATAGTTCGTACGCCCCCAATCCATTGGTGCTAAGTCAAAATATCCCACGAGAATACTTATACATGCTTTCAGAAAAAGCAATAGTCCTTTCAAATTATTTCAATGCACATTTGGTCTCAAAGGCCAAAGTCATAGTTCATAATCATGATTCCTATGCATAGGAATAGCTCATTCATATAACGATATGATGTAAGCAACCAAAATACTCAAAGAGCTAAAATAATAGACATTTATGTGATCACATTCTTGTCATAACCAATATCTTATCAAAATCATATATATAAACATAATTGGGTTTAACCCACTTTATAATTTTCATAAAACTCAATGCTCATAAATGCATATGCTATAAATGAGATGAGAATAGCATGGGTAATAGAGATTCAAACTTAAATCAACAACGCGTTATAAAATTCAAGTAAAGATATAAGTAAAACTCATATCTAAAAATCATAATATAGATTATCCATACATAAATCACGCTTTAAAGGGTATATGCACATTCATAACTTCATAACTTCCATGCAATTCTTTATATTAGGGCTTAAATCAACTTAAAATTGTTAATAGAATATAGCTCACACTTCAATTGAATTTAATAAACAATAAAATTAAAAACCCAACTTTAAAATTAAGCTAAAATTCTATGAAATTGAGTGTAAAAGAGTTTGGGTCTTCTTGGTTGAAAGGGACCAAGAATCAACCCCACATACCTTAGTTACTGAAGAAGATTCAAGAAGCAATTTGAAGAAGAATGAGCCTTCCCTTGATTCCCAAGCTTAGATTCACAAGAGTCCTTTGAGAGAGTTCTTAAGAGTGACTTGAGAGAATTTTAAATGTGAGGAATGAATTTGAATGAGAAGAATAGAGTTTAAGTCATTTGGAGGTCTTAGAATAGCATATAAAGTCATAAAAGACCCTTAGGAGAAGCCACAATTACAAAAATATCATTAATAAAGCAAAATGATATTCTTTCTAAGGGTCTCGTGGGGAGGTCTCATGGTCCGTACAAGTTATCACGGTCCGTACAACCCTTCCATGAGACCTCACTTAGCCAAATCTCGAAAAATACTGCACAAATAATCTTTATGAAAATGGGCATAACTTCTTGATCCGAACTCAAAATGAGGTGAAACTAGATGCGTTGGAAAGCTAATTTAAAGAGCTTCAATTAGATTGGTCATGGGCCACCAGTTTATTTTGTGCTAAGAGATATGACTATTTAAATGTGACCCTTCTATCGATTCTTGTGAAAACCTTAGCCAGTGAAATTCCTTTGAGCTTGGCTTGATGTAGGAGACCCATGATGGCTCTAAATAACATAAATAAGCTTGAATTGAGGACTTGAAAGTGAACTTAGCTTGAACTTGAAGATTCCATACTTAGAAAAATTCAACGTAGGCATCCATACTTGAGTATGATTAAGATGACACTGGAAACGTGTGCTTTATGGCTATTGGAGAATCCAGTTAGGTAAGATCAGACTTTTGTAATAACTGCAATAACTTAAGAGCTTTACTAGACTAAGCCATTGCAGACTTGAAAAGATCTTTGGAAAATCTTAGAACCATTTAAGATGAAAAAAATCTTTGAAAATTCAACTCGAGGTTTGTTCTGTTGCAAGGGACCTGTTTGATGAAGAAATTTTTGAACTAAAAAATCTCTTAAAAAATGCTCAAAAGTTCACACCCTAATAGAGGAACTAAGTCAACTAACTCAGACCAGTCGACTCATTCCCAAAGTGAATACTACAGTTTGCTTGGGTCTGATGAATCTAGCAAAAACACTTGTTATTACTGTGGTAAATCTGGTCAATATTATTCAAGGTGCAGATATCGTCTTCCAAATCTACAAACCTGGTTTGGAGAGTCAAAAATAACTCTAACCAAAAAGGACCCAAAACTCACTAGGTACCTAAAAATAAGTAATCTTGTTTTGCAGGAACTCTGTGTGAAATCAAAAGGGAAATGGTATCTTGATAGCGGATGTTCAAATCATATGATAGGCAAAAAAATATCTATTTAAATCAGTTGCAGAATTTCAAGGTGGAAAAATTCAATTTGGTGACAATTCGACTGGAATAGTCATTGGCATTGGAACTATTGCTTTTAATGAATTTTGTGAAATTACTAATGTGTATCTTGTGAAAGGACTAAGGTATAATTTGCTGAGTATCAGTCAACTATGTGATACTGACCTAGAAGTCAGATTTAAGAAATCTGGATGCATTATTGAGGATGTTTCAGGAAAGGCACTTCTTTTAGGAAGCAGGGACAAAAATGTATACATTTTAGACTTAGTCAAAGGATCAACTGATCATATCTGCTTAGTATCTATCTCACAAGATACTTAGATATGGCATAAAAAAAACTTGGACATGCTAGCATGATGCTAATTGAAAAACTTACACGTTTGGAACTCATGATTGGACTTCCAAAGCTAGACTACATAAAGGATCACATCTGTGACACTTGTCAAATGGGTAAGCAAACAAGAAACTCTTTTCTACCTAAAGACATTGTCTCTATGACAAAACATCTTCAACTTCTTCACATGGGTCTTTTTGGTCCAACTAGAACAACAAACATTGGTGGTAAGAGGTATGCATTTGTTGTTGTTGATGACTACTCTCGCTTTACTTGGGTTATGTTTTTAGCTAACAAAGATGATACTTTAAAGAATTTTGAGTTCTTTTGCAAGAAAGTATAGAGAGAAAAGGGCTACTATATCACTTCTATAAGAAGTGATCATGGAGGAGAATTGAGAGCAAGGCTTTTGAAAAATTCTGTAATGAAGAAGGATACTCCCATAACTTCTCTGCTTCTCGCTCTTCTCAACAAAATGGAGTAGTTGAAAGGAAGAACAGAACACTTCAAGACATGGCCAGAACTATGATTTGTGAACACTCCCTTCCTCACTACTTCTGGGTAGAAGCCATAAGTACTGCATGTCATATTCTTAACAGGTGTCTAATCAGGCCAATACTCAAGAAGACTCCATATGAACTGTGGAATGAAAAAAAGCCCAATATTAGTTACTTTCATCCCTTTGGTTGCAAGTGCTTCATGCACAATAATGGTAAGGACAATCTAGGTAAATTTAATCCTCGCAGTGATGAAGGTATTTTTCTTGGATATTCTACTACCAGTAGAGCATATCAAAGTTTCAATAAATGTACTTCTACTGTAGAAGAATCCATTCATGTTGTGTTTGACGATTCTAATCCAATTCCTGAGAAAAGATGTAGTTCTAATGATAAAGGTACCACCAATAGTGATAAAATTGTTTCTACAAAAGTTGCAGAAAATGACTAGTCGACTACTGTCACAGAAAGTCAACCAGTAGTTAAAAATGTTCAAAATGAATGGAGAAGTGAGCCTAATTATCCTAAGAAATTCATTATCGGTGATGTCAATGATGGAATGAGGACAAGGGCATCCAACAAAAGAAATGCCAACATATCCCTTATATCCCAATTTGAACCTAAAAAGATGGAGGAAGCTTTAAAAGACAGGGATTGGGTTAAGGAAATAAAGGAGGAACTTGATTAGTTTGAAAGAAATCAAGTTTGGATCTTAGTTCCTAAAACTGAAAATACTGCTATCATTGGTACAAAAATAGATCTTTAGAAAAAAACTGAATGAAGCTGGAGAAGTTACCAGAAATAAAGCAAGGCTTATCACTCAAGGCTATTCTCAATAAGAAGGAGTCGACTATGATGAGACTTTCACTCCTATAGCAAGGTTAGAGTCTATTCAAATTATTCTTGCCTATGTTGCTTACAAAAATTTTAAACTATTTCAAATGGATGTTAAAAGTGCTTTTTTTAATGGATTCATTAAAGAAGAAGTTTTTTGTAAAATAGCCTCTAGGTTTTGAAAGTCCAGACTTTCCTTATCATGTTTTCAAACTTTCAAAGGCTCTCTATGGACTCAAATAAGCTCCCAGAGCTTGGTATGAGCGTCTGAGCTAATGTTTTCTTTCTCATGAATTTTCTAGAGGAAGCATTTACACTACTCTGTTTATCAAAAAAATCTTCCTCTGACAATATCATTATTCAAATATATGTTGACGATATTATATTTAGTAGTACTAACCCTGATTTGTGCAAGGACTTTGCCAATCTTATGCAAAGCAAGTTCAAAATGTGCATGATGGGTGAGTTGACCTTCTTTCTTGGTCTTTAAATCTATCAAAATGATCAAGGTATTTTTATTTGTCAAAGCAAGTATGCACTAAAACTTGTTCAAAAATTTGGTATGAAAAATGCTAAATCTATCAGCACTTCTATGAGTCCCTCTTGCAACTTAGATCTTGATCCCAGTGGCAAAAGTGTTGATAAAATCAAGTTCCGCGGTATGATTAGATCCTTACTCTACCTCATTGCTAGTCATCCTGATATCATGTTCAGTGTATATAAATGTGCTAGATTTCAACCTGCTACTAAAGAATCTCATCTTACTGTTGTTAAAAGAATTATTCGATATATAGTTGGCACCATCTCTTATGGACTATGGTATGAAAAATCCTCTACACTTAATCTTCATGGATTCTCAGATGCAGACTATGTAGGTGATAAAGTGGATCGAAAAAGCACTATTAGTTCTTGCTAATTTCTTGGGAATTGCTTAGTTTTTTGGAATAGCAAGAAACAAAATTGTGTCTCCATCTCAACCACTGAAGCTGAATATGTAGCAATTAGATTATGCTATGCTCAGGTTTTATGGATCATTAATCAATTATCTGATTTTGACATAACTGTCAAACCTGCTCAATTATTATGTGATAATTCTAGTGCCATTTGTCTGTGTAAAAATCCAGTGCATCATTCTAGGGCTAAGCATAGTGATATTAAGCATCATTTTATTAGAGACCATATTTTAAATGGAGACGTTGAAATTATTTTTGTTAATACTAAAAATCAGCTGACTAATATTTTTACTAAACCTCTTCTTGTGGAAGATTTTGCAGCCTGAAAAATCTTTTAAAAATTATTTCTAAACCATTTTAAATTATTTATGGAAAATGTTGCATATATTAACTGAGTATGTGGAAAATTCCCTTTCTTATGGAAATTATGTGTTGCATTTATTAAGATTCTGATTTTGTTCCTTATGTGTACGAATCCCTGGTACTTTATTGATTATCCTGCATTTATTATTGATGGCTAACAATTTATTTTCCCTTTTTTGTTTTGTGTGTCAGTCCCCTCTTTCCTTTCATGTCCCGTCAAGTTCTGTCTCACCCCTTCCTCTTCATCTTCCCTTTCTTTCCTTTTTAATCTCTTTACTTCTTCATCTTTCTCATCTCCATCTCTCATTTTTCTCCTCCATCATGCCTCCTCGAAAAAGTTCTAGGTTCAAAGGAAAGGACATTGCCCATTCCCCCGTTCCAGTGGACTCCGAACATTCCTCCACTCATTCTTCTCCTCCATCTTCAACTTTTCCTCCCGTCTCCTCTCTCAAATACCCCACCTTTGTCCATCCTTCCAGTGATCAGAAAAGAAAGTGTCGCTTTGAGTTTGACAAATCTCTTGATGTCAAAACTGACTTTTGGTTCTCTTCCAATGAAACCCTATTTCAAGCCCTTAAAACTAAGACTGTTTGCATGGACATTTTGCTTACCTTGATCTCCTCCTGACTCTTCACTACCCCATCAAGAAGTTTTTTGAATATCAGGGCTGGACAAATATTTTTTCTTCCCCTCCAAAAGTGGTCTGTGAGCCATTTGTCAGACTCTTTTATGCCAACCTTCATTGCACTAGGCCTGGAGAAGTGGAAACCCTAGTTCTTGGTAAGTGAATCTTCTTGGATTATGATCTTTTGGATGACATTCTTGACATTCACTGCGCTGGGTTCTCTGGTTCGATTAAAAATTCTTGGCCCTCTAATTTTGAAGTTACTTTTGAAGAAGTAAAGAAAGCCCTTTTATCTAACATCTCTGGTCTTTATCCCTCTATTCTGGGCCCTAAAGATGTATCTTTTGAAGCCAAGGTTATTGCTCATATAGTGGCAACCACCCTCCTTCCAAGAGTAGGCTCATTCACCTCTTTATCTGTTCGTGACACCTTCTGCACCTACTGCATTCTCTCTAAAAAGAGATTCAAGCTTTCCTCCTTTATCATTAATTACATGATTAACTCTACCATTGATCCCCCCAGTCTTCCCTATAGGATCATTCTCTCTCGCATCCTCGAAGCCAGCTCTGTCAATCTCTCAGATATTCCCTTAGTTCATATTAAGCAGTGCTACAATTCTAGAGCCTTTGGGAGCATGGGCTACATACTCTCCAACGACTTGGGTGCTCAAATCTGACTCTACTGCCCCTACTTCTCCACCTGAACCCTCTCCTCCCACCCCTGTTGTTCCACCCCTCTCGATTCTAAACTTATTGAAGATATTCTCTCGAGGATCTCAGGGATGGACAAGAAATTTGAAGCCCTTCAAGATCTTCTCCTCTCCAATCACTGCAAATTTGACTCTGTTGCTGACTCTGTGAAAAAGATTCGTGCCTCTACCAAGGAGACAGGTACTGATGTGGCCAAAATTCATCTTAAGTTGGACCAGGTTATCAATGATACTGCCAAGTTCGCTCAGAAAATTCAAACCAGTTCGGATGAACTCTCCACCTCTCTGACTACTATAATTGATAACTTGAAAACATCTCTTATGAACACTCTGACGTATTTCCTGCATCCTCGAGGATAAATGTTTGTTCTTTTTTTTTGGACTTTTGCTAAAGTCTTATATGCCCATACACTACTTCTATTTTTGTTTTGAAAAACTATTGTGCTACGAGCACTATTAAATATGTCTTGTTTGGGATCGGTTCCTTTTTGCTGATGCCAAGGGGGAGAAAATATTATGTAGTATGTGTTTGTTTTTTGCATTGCATTATATTATGTAGTATGTGTTGCTTTTTTTTTCATTGCATTCTTTTGTATGCGATTCGCATATATTGCAGTAGCAAGCCTTCTAGTAGGTATCAACTCATGGGGAGCACATAACTCAACTATTCAGGGGGAGCAAGCTCAAGGCAGTCGACTACCTTCAGGGAAGTTAACTACATAACCCCTTACTGTCATTATCAAAAAGGGGGAGATTGTTGGTGCTAATTTTAGTTTGAATGATGACATTTTTCAGGACACAAAAGTGGATACCTGAAGGCCAACCAAGCAAAAAGGAAAACATAAGATTGAGCAAATCAAGGAAATCTCAATTCCAGCGAAACAATCAAGGCCAATCAAATCAAAAAGGAATTTGAGCAAATCTGCGAATACATCACGCAATCAAGGATCTTCAAAAATCAGTCTAACAATCAAAAGGGAAGAAGGAAGAAAAATCAAGCAATAAAAAAGGAAGGAGATTCCAATCAAGTAATCAGCAGAATATTCAGGATATGCACAACAGATCCAGGATGATTGCCTCAATCAAAAAGGAAGGAGATTCCAATCAAGCATTCAGCAAAATATTCAAGATATACACAAAGGATCTAGGATGATTGCCTTCCAATAGCCTTGCCTTTATTCTTGAAAATAGAATCATCAATATCTCAATCCAAGGATCAAATCTCTTGAGGTGCCATCTCTTCTATAAAAAAGGCATCCATATATCTCATCAACTATACAAGCCTACTGCAATTCAAACCTTCTTCAATACTCTTCATCTTTAGAAAATCATTGTAATTTATAGTCTTTATTTTACTGTGAAAGAAAAAGAGAGAGAAAAGAAGAAAGATTGAATAGAGAGGTGTGTATCAACAGAAAAAAGAAAAACAAAAAAAAGGAGAGAAATGTTTTGAGTGTTTAGTTTCTTTGTTGTAACCTCAACACCCTTTAAAGGTTTGAAGAGATATCCCTCGCAACCCAAGGGGACTGGACTAGGATTCACATTGAATTCGAACCAGTATAAAAACATATGGTGTCAAAGTTTCTTTTATGCACTTTACATTCCTGCTTATTTGTCTGTCTGATTAGCCGACCATCTGTTTTGCTAGCTGACTATCTAGGATATAAGAAAAGAAAAAAAGTGAAGAAACTTCAATTCACCCCCCCCCCCTTCTTGCACTTTCAGTCTGGACCGTATACTTGGTCGTACCACTTTACTTGGGATAAAAAATATGTAGTCTCAAGACCAAGGCTACCATGCAGTCCACTACACGGTTCGTATGGTCTCACACGACCCATATGAGGTCCAAGTGTGGTATGCCTTGGTCTAAAACTCCACACCAAGGCCCTCATACCCTACATAAGGCCAAGGGCCACTTTAAGGAAGCTCCACACAGTCTGTATACCCTCACACAGACCATGAGGGCTTCCATGGAGAGTCACCTCGGTCCAAAACTTTCCAGAATAAAATTTTCAAGCTTCAATGAGGTCGTACAAAGTTCGGGTCCTTCCAAAGCATATAAGTCATTTCCTACATTAATGAAGAATCAAGTTTTTGTTTAGACTTTTATATGCCTTTCCACCACTTATTCTAGTTCCTACAACTTTCTACTTATCATTTACGTAGAAATAGTCAATTAAAACGATTAACTATCAACTAATTTGAATGTAACTTGAATTCTGAGATTTTTGTTTAAAACTGAAATAAAAAACATAACTCAAAAAGTTATGCATGTTCCCCTAAGTTCTAAAGAATTAATACATGACTATTGAAAATCATTATACAAAAGTTTTTGTCTAACAAAATCACTAACAGTACATATATACAAATAATCTAATGACTTAGAACTAATAAAGTTGCTTTAAAGGTAAATGTTTTAAGTTCCCAACACAAAAGCACAATTCAACCAAAGTTAAAACATATTCAAAGAGAAGTTGAATGATGATAATGAGAATTAACTTACTTGGGATGATTTTCAAACCACCCAAACATGTTTTGCTGTGTTCTTCAGCATATTTTATAGCCACTTCATTTTTTATTGTTATACCTCAGAGACCATCATGTGCAACCCCATAAAAAATCTTCAAAGGTCCAACAACCTGCATTAGAAAATCATAAACATTTCATTCATTTTTATTAACTTTAATACATAGTGGCAATGCATATGCCAAGTTCTTTCAGATATATGTTGAACAGTAAACGTTAGTAAACCATGTATCATCAAGTTGGAGTACTTTTGATACGAAATTAGAAAGTTAACTCAACTCATAATTAAATAGTTAAAATTTTGGAAGCATTGACATTATCGTTAAAGCAAACTGCTTAGACTTCAACATTCAAACAATTAACTCCCCTTCTCTTGGAGGAAAGAAATTGATGAAGCACCAAGGTAAAACTACAAAATCATATAACTAAATTTGATAATCAAATATAACTCATAATATTTAAATTAAAAATAATCATCTTGATAACACTGTTTACCTTTTTTTTATATTGTTCCAGCTGTTGCTTATCTTTTGCTTTCTTCTTCTTTTAAGTGTCTCGTTATAGCAAAAAAAATAAAATAAGAACAACATATAAATTGTTTGTTTTTAGCATGCATCCTAAATCAAGAAGTTGATTAGCGAGAGAGTTAGAAAAACTTACAATTGAAGTTTGCTAGAGAAAATCAATAGTTAAGAGTGTATAGGAAAAGTCGATGAACGTCCGAGGTAGAAAGTTGACGGAGACACTTTAAAATTTATCCAGTTATGACAGCGATAAAGGTTCACCGTCAGACTTAAATCCTGCGGTCTGGAATAGGATAGGTGTGTAGAACATAATAGCGTTAATTCCAGTGAATTGTTGGAAGACCTGCAACAGTATAGCAATCACAAGTGGTAGGATACTGGAAGACTTCATGAGGTTCCTGAATGGATGGTGCACTACCTTGGCTTGTTCACAAGCAACAACTATTTCCTTGCATTCAGCTTTAACATCGTCTATTCCTCTAATTTTCTTCAGTGTAGATTTTCCTCCTTCGTCTCTGCCACGTTCGCCTAAACTGGCAGGAGTGTCAGTGATGACAAAGCAACTGATAAGGAGAAGGGTCGTTGGAATAGCTGCAAGGCCAATTGACACCCTCCATCCATTGGGGTGCATTGTGGGGGTTGCATAATTCACCAAATTTGCTATGAATATTTCTGTAGTTATGAAAAGTTGGATCGTGATATTCACAGCTCTTCTGAGTTGGATTGGTGCTACCTCCGTCAAGAACAGGGGAACAGTCTGTATACAAACAGAACCAAATTAATGATCAAATGACAATTTTTCAAAATTTTGAGATGAAATTATTTGCCTCATTTTCGAAGCCAACACCAACACCGAACAAAATTCTACCAACAATGAGCATCCATCTTGCTTCCGAGGCAGTACTTAAAATAGCACCAACAAAGAAAAGAGATGCTATGAAAACCCAAAAGAGCTCAAAAATTTAGCAAATATCTGAATGTGATTAAGATGATAAAAGTTTCTAAACTTTGAGGAAGAGAAAACTTTAACAAGAAATTATTAATTGCACTCCCAAATAAATACATGCAAGAAAAGGAAAGAAGAGAGAAAGAAAGAAACATAAAAAATGCACCCAAAGTTTTATATTCAAAAAGAAGCAAGAAAAGAAGAAATTCATAAAACATACTAATAAAATATAGAATTGAAATCGAAAGCCAAAGGAACAAAAGGAAACCTGAGAAATTCACCATAAGCAACATAAGATAGAGAACGCCAGTGTCTTTCTACATCTTCCAAGCAATGGTGAGATCTTGCTCTTTGGAATTTTGAGTGATAGTGATGAACGATGGGTTTCCCAAACTGAGGGGTACACATGACTGGCTGAAAAAGATGGTGCCAATACATGTGCTAGCATGCTAAAGCACTTTATATTGTTTTTTTTATACAATCTTACTAATCTGCCCCTAAGAAATATTTATAATTATGATAGTACCCCAGTTCGTCATTTCTTGTTTGCTTATAAATAAGAAGTAAAATAAAGTAAAGTAAAAGTATTGTGAAATGGTAGAGACTAGAGTGTCTCCACCAAAGAGAGCTAAAGAGAACACACAATTTTAATGAGGTTCGGCAAATAATGCCTACGTCCTCGGATACTTTCACTACAAGGGAATATATTACAAGAGTAATATAAACTTTAAACTAGGAAAAACTCTACTTAAGTAAGTAACTTCTTTTCTTGTTATATATTTAACTAGCAAGGAGGGCCTCTCTATTTATAGGGTATGTGAGCACTCTATTCTTCATCTTTTAACAATGTGGGATATTGGAATACTTCACAAGGCTTTGACACTCCTTTACTTTTCTTCTTTCTTCAAATCTTCTTTTCCATATGGGATGTTGTGAAGTTCACATTTCCATAACACTCCCTCTTGGACTGAACATCACTGAAGCATAATGCATTATAGTTTGCTCCCCCTGA
>DF366024.1:0-19496 GCA_000787875.1 Solanum virginianum
ATCAAGCTTAGAGAAGTGACTATCCCATTGTAGTTGTCCAAACAAATCGACTGTCCATAACCAAATCTTACTAGTAATAAAGGGATAATGAAATAAATACCAACTCCCGGAACCATCAAAGCATGCACAACAAAATCTAGGAAAATTTCTAACTTACCGGTAGCATCATCAGACACCTCATCCCTTCATTGCCTTCTTTGATGAGCATAGAACCTATTTTGCCTAGGAGCATCCCCTTGGCCTTGAGGGCAACCATCTCTACCTTCAGTTTCAGCATGGGGACAATCAATAACCCGATGACCCATTTCACCACATCCAAAGCAAGCACTAGAGTTCCTCCAACACGGGCCACCATGGTTTTTCCTACATGTAGGGAACTTGGGCTTGGTCCCTCTACTATTACCACCTTGGCATCTTGGGTTATCATTAGCTATCCTTTTGTTAAGAGAATTGGAATACCCTTGGCCTTGATGGAACCAACCATCCTTGGTACCTTGAAACTTATCATTAATACGGGACCTCTTGCCCTCTCTACTCCTCTTCCTCAACTTTTCCTCTTCCATTTGACTAAGTATATGTATTTTTACGCATAGGAAGACTTAGGCACAAGACCCCAAGGCCTTAGGCCTAATTTGAAAAAAAATTGGCAGCCAAAATACACTGGTTCGTGATGGTTCGCACCACGAAACCATCGCATACCCTTACTATTTTGTGCAAACTTAAAAAAACAAATTTTGTTACGGTTGCTCTAAAATTGGGGTTATACCTATTTTCCACTCAATTTTGCTCCCTGAAAAAGAACATAAAGTCTGATTTTTGATATCACATATAAAAGAAATTTGATATCACATATAAAAGAAATTGATTCATCATCTGTATGCATGGATTTCGAGATATATGAAAATTACGATTTCGGGTACTTTTGAGGTATATTTTTGGGCACTTTTTGGGGTCGTTTTAATATCTCCCCCTTGGGAACATCATCCACAAATGTTAGAAAAATGTATATGAGAAGGGTAATCATGAAGAAATTAGTCCCAACAAGAATGCAACAATACATTTGAACACCATTTTCAAAACCTCAACATAGGCGTTAAAATCATCATGAACTTGTCAACATAAACATGAATGCATGCAATGACATAGGGGTTGAAACATAAGACTTGGAATCATAAAAAGGTTGACGTGTTATCATAAGCTTGAATAGAATGAAAGAGATATTGATATTGCTCTTCCATGCCTGCTCTGGCTTCCTGAGAGACACTTTTGACTTGACGATCCTTCTAAAGGGCCTTAACGAACACCACATCCTTATTAATCAACTTTTCCACCCTTCCATCCATTACCTCCACCAGGACCTTCTCCTAAGCCATCTTATCCTCCACGACACCCACAACCTTAAAGAGTTCTATAGCACTAGAGTCACCAACACATCTCCTCAACTTAGAAGCATAAAGAACCGAACGAACCATATCCATATTTGTAGGTAATCCCCATTCGTATGCAACCTCACCAATCCTCCTCGACACTCTCTAAGGACCCACAAACCATAAACTCAATTCCCTTTCCTGCCAAACCGAACCACACCCTACATGGGGGGAGGGGGGACTCCCAAGTGAACTCAATCTTCAACATAAGTACACATGGTCTACCTTAGTATCTAATGATGCCATATCCCCTTGGGAGAGAACCCCCTACTTTATTATCTCTCATCAAGGTCTTGAACTCTATCATGGCAGGGTCAAAGTCTTGCTTTGCTTTCACCTTATCAACTAAGAAGGATCTAGAATTATTAGCCACCACTACATCACCATAGCCAACCTCTTCCAAACTAACTCCCAATTTAGCCAACCGATAGACCTCTCTAGTCACCTCAAAGATTCCCACTTTCCATACTTAGCAAGCCACCCCATATGCATCAACATTCACAACATCACCCTCAAATGATCCCCAAGCTTTCCCTTACCTCTGGGAATGAACCAACATACCAACACCAAGGACTACCACAAACACAACAATGTATGGATTAAAGACCCTCATGACCTATAGACATAGCTGGTGCATTAGCCAATTCCAAAGACACTGTCCACCAAATTCACAATATTGGGAAGAACATCAAGAACCCATCAGTCACTGGATCAACTCAATAGAAATGACTTAGGTTCAACACCCCTAACTCTTACTAGATGATAAATGCAACTCTTAGAGATCAATTGGACCTTAAGTTAAGAGATGGACTTACCCCTTCACTAACACTTTACAATCTTCCACTCAAGGATGGATTCATTAGGGAGTTGAAATCTAACTCTATGGGCCCTACAATCCAAGGGGATACAATATGCATACAATTAATCTACCCTAAGTATAACATCAAAATCCACCACATTAACTCTAGCAAGTCACAAGGAAAGAACTAATGCAATACGAACACGGATCCACACCTATGAACTTTCTAGCAACAATGTACTCAACAAAAGGGGTAGACACCAAAGGTTCACATAACAACTCGGGACACACGAGAAGCCCACTAGTAACCAAAAAAATAATGAAAGAAATAGTGGCACACCAGACCTATCAATGTAAGCACATCAAAGTCAAAGGAAACTTCAACATACCGGTTACAACGTCAGGCGTCTTCCCCTCCTTGAGCCTCTTGATCAACATACCACCATGTTCTAACGGTCGACCACCCTTACACCTCTTTTGAGCATATGGACAACCAACTAACTTGTGACCCACTTCTCCACAATCGTAACAAGCATTAGTCTTCCTCAAACATGGGCCACCATGGTGTTTTCCACAGCTTGGACACTTAGGATTAATTCTCCCTTCATAGCCATCTTGCCACTTTAAGTTAGATACCTCATCAATAGCCAATATCTCATCACCTTCCTTACCCTTATTGTGTTTATGAGGACAATCATTTACCTTATGACCCAACTCTCTACAACTATAACAAGCATTATTGCCCATCAAACATGGCCATCATGGCCTTTAAAATATCTTGGGTACCTAGCATAAGGCACCACACCACCACCACCTCTACATTTGTAACAAAGATCATGAAGAAGTGAAACATTTCCTAGAGCGTCTCATAGCCTCCTATTCATAGTCGTGGTGCATTTCACAACCATGAATAAGACTCTAATCGATGTGGTGTGTTAGAATCCGAGGATCATTAACAACCTAGTGCTTTGATACAAGTTTGTCACAACCCAAAATACGGCCTAGATGTGACACGACAAATGAGGAACCCAAAGGAAACCCAAACAAGTCTCTTAACATATCATACACATATCCTTAGTCACAGAAGAAAAATACAACAACATAAGAAACATAAACAAGGGAAATTGGGACTAAGGGAAAGAGTTAAACACTTGAGTAACATAAGTGAATCAAAGCTCAAGCATAATACACAACTTGTCTAACAACACCTCTAACGTAGAACTTAGCAAGGGCAAAGACAAGCAACCGAGCTCAACCTCATAGTCAAACTATACCATAAAGAAAGAGAGTCTTTAATACATAGAATAAGAACATAGACATTGTCCTCGAAATGGAGGACTCACCAACTAGCTTGAATAGGAACCACTAGCCACGTGGAGGAGGAGGATGACCAAATGGAGCTCCGATCCCATGGTAACATCATGTAGGCATAGAGTATGCATTAGAACATTTCAATGTACTAAGTATGTAAGATGTAATGCAACAAGAGATATGCAACGTAATCGCATGTACAAATGATGCTTGGAATATAAAGATGCTTATATAGAACATATTATGTGTGTAGTAAGAGATCATCATTTGGCTGATGGGTTTACCACTTCCCATCCTAGGTGATTGAGGTACTAAACCCTCAACTTGGTTATCGAATGTACCAACTTCCATTCTAGGTGATTGAGATATCTACCCCTCAATTAGGTTAATGAGGTATCAACCACTCAATTAGGTTAATGAGGTATCAACCCCTCAATTAGGTTAACTAGGTATCAACCCCTAAATTAGGTTAATGAGGTATCAACCCCTTAATTAGGTTAATGAGAATTACACCCTCTATTAAGTGGTCATCTCGCAACACTATAGAGCAAAACACCATAGATATACATTCCTTTCATCATCATAAAGTCATTCAACTCATATACCATGCATTAGGCCTTCAACAACTCAAGATACATAATTTGGACATTTTATCAAACACTTGGCGAGTGTGTAATGCTAGTGTAAAGCCATCCAATTCAAGAGTGAAATCATGCAAGAAAAATATATGTAAAGCCACGCATCAATACTTGGTAATACCCTCAAGCAATATACATCAAAATCCTTCATCAAATCCCATAATGGTTCATAGATTCATCGCTCAAAATATGCAAGAGTATAGATCATGAAATGGTGAAGTCTATGCATCTTAAAATCATGTAAATCAGCCCACCAACATCATGGTAAAACCCCAGTAAAAAGGAAGATTGGGCTTCATGGGTGAAAGGAACCCATGAATGAAATCCACATACCTTAGAACGATAGCATAAAAATCCCCAAAATTCCAATAGAAATAACTAAATTTACAAAATGCCATTAATGAAACAAAATTTGGCAAAAACCTATATATACCCCTACATAGAGGAGTTCTATGAAAACGGTCATAACTTCTTCATCCTAACTCTAAATAAGGTGAAATCAAGTGCATGGGAAAGATAATTCAAAGAGATTTAATTTGGTTGGTCTTAGGCCAC
This sequence comes from Solanum virginianum, assembly GCA_000787875.1. Classification (NCBI taxonomy): domain Eukaryota; kingdom Viridiplantae; phylum Streptophyta; class Magnoliopsida; order Solanales; family Solanaceae; genus Solanum; species Solanum virginianum. Next base: position 4,731 of record DF366024.1, read on the forward strand.
CCGATTCTTTGTGTGCTAAGAGATATGCCCCTTAAAGTTGACCCTCCTACCGGTACTTGTGCAAAATATAGCTAACGGAAATTCCTTTGAACTTGGCTTGATGTAGGGGACCCACGATGATATTTAATGACATGAATAAGCTTGACTTATATTTGAATGAGAGCTTGAAGCTTGAATAAATTTCTTGAGATCCAGAAAGAGTTTGGGACGCTTGACTTTGGATGAAATAATTGGCTAAGTATTGGAGAGGCTTTCAGGGAATATCTTGAATTATATGGAGTTGTAAAATGATTAAGTATAGGTGTTTTTACGCATAGGAAAGCTTAGGCCCAAGACCCCAAGGCCTTAGGCCGAATTTGAAAAACAATTGGCAGCAAAAATACACTGGTCCGCAATAGGTCCACGTCGCAGAACCATCACGCACCATTACTATTTTGTACAAACTTGAAAAAAATCAAATTTTGCTACGATTGCTCTAAAATTTGGGTTATACCCATTCCCCCTGAACAAGAACATGAAGTCAGATTTTTTATATCATGCACGAATTTTGAGATATATAAAAATTATAATTTCGGGTATTTTTGAGTCATATTTTTGGGTACTTTTTGGGGTCGTTTCACTAAAAGGCTTGAAGAGTTCGCTGAAAAGACAAGCCATTATCTCTCAAGCAACTAGAACGTCGATCCAAGATGGAAACAAAGAAGATCAGGAGTTACTGGGATACCACAAGTGTAGAAGCAAGAAGTGTGTACCCAACAACATGGTACTCAAGTAATGAATTCTAACCCCTAAATAAAGCCATGAAGAACATAGGTACTCCTATCATTCCAACCACATACCTATCCATAACTACAATCTACACATAGTAAAGCAAACATATATAATATATCAACCATACGAGAATATAACAAAACAACAAATAGTTTTCAAATATTTAATAAATACAAGATTAACCAATATATCACATTTTATATAGATTTTTATATTAATACAATGAGTGAAATAAGATAGAATGTGATGAAGTACAATGATACTATGTTGTGCAATGTCAAGTAATCGTGATGCATATCTGTACTACGATATATATCTGTTAATTACCTCATATCAAAACCTGTGGGGGCCTCATATGAATCGTGTATCCATAAAAAAAACCCCAATCACCAGAAAAGACCTTGATACATTACAACTATCGAAAGAGACTCAATCGTTGGAAGAGACCTCGGCAAATAACATAAGTCAATAAAGACCTCAGCTCCAAGTATCAATATTCACTCTTTTCACTTTTCACAATCCAAAGCAGATAAGCAGATGCGCAAAGGAAGTGAGTATGAAATGAAATTCACAATGCCATCCTATTTAGCTCAACATTCATATCAATATTCATCAACAAATGATTCACAACAATTAGGTAATTTCTCATGTTCGAATTTCACATTAGCACGCCAATTCACAAAGCCATATTATTACCCATCTCAATCATTTATTCATTTCATGTAATACATATCCAAAACCAATTCACATTACACCTCAATAACACGAATAAGAAATACAAGGTTCAACACTTTTAGCTACGGGTTAAAAATTCACTTGCCTTAGCAAAAAATCATGATCACTCTAATACTGGAGCTTTCTCCTTCTTAATATACTCCAAAGCACAACAATCTAGTCAAATAATGATTCACAATTAAATTTTGAAGCTAAAGACACCAAAATTATGAAATTAGAGAAAAAAAGTAAAACAGTCCAAAAATTTCATTGCAAAAAAATGAGATTAAAATCTAAAATTTTTTGTATAAACATGTTTCTTAAGGTTTGTAGAAACTAATGGTGAAAACCTTTGAAAAATAGCGTTAAAATCACTCTATAATCACTATTTGTTTTCTCAAAAAATTTGAGTTCATGAAAAATCCTCAATTTGATCAATTGAAGTCCCTATATTTGATGTTAAAATCAAGAATTAATTAATGAAAAATGAAGATACAATTTCAAAATAGCTTACCCAAAAGTTTTTCCATAAAAATCCCTTAAAAAATTGCCTAGCCAAAATTGGAAATGTAAAAAATAATGGAAAAAGGCTGATTCCTATCACTTTAGAGTTTCAAGCATAATTAACCCTTCACATTTGTAGCTTTGAGGCCCTAGAATGCAGAGGTCAACTATTAAGGGGATCGACAATTCTGGATGGAGCCTTTGCAAATGTGGAGGTCATACTAGGGTGACGCTCCATGATCATGACACGAAATTCGCGAATGTGATGCCTCCCAAATCTTGATCAAGTTTTAACTCCATTTCCAATTTAGGAACCTCGAATCCACATAACAAATCTGAATCTAATTCTGACAACTCCTTTTGGTCAATTTTCATATTATGAAATTGATGTAATCAACAGTATTTTGTTCTACGATCTAAATCTCCAAATGACTCCAAAACTCAAAATTTAAGCAACTTAAGTCTCCAAATCTTAACTCTTTAACAAAAATTTCATTTTTCAGAAAATTTTTAAAAATCAACTTTCATAGCTAATAAAATAGGACTTTGCGAAACTATTGGGATGGGTAAAACGTTAATTTTATCAAAAATACCAAAAATGATCATTAGGGTTATTACATAATCCACCACTAAAAATCATGTTCATTCTCGAACATAAGGCAAAGGACATAACTCAAGTCTCAAAGAGATGAGGGTAATGGGTCCGCATGTCATACTCGTCTCTTAAGTTGCCTCTCTTATGGGTTGATACCGCTAATGAACATATAAGGCCCCACATGTTGGAGGGTGTAAAAGTGCCTAGGAAATGAAATCTAAAAAATGTTCAAGTACCAGTGGGTTTACGGAAGGGCCCGCTATAAATGTCCCCAGGGGTCGTATCTTGGGCTCATGGAATGTTGGCCAGACTTGGTGAAAATATTGATTTCTAAATTTGAGTATACGAGATATCAGATGGCCCATAGATTGACTTACAAGCCATAAGTCCTGTTGTACGTTGAGGATCAGAGAAGGTTTCTGAGGGTCCAAAATTTTATCAGACGAAACCCCTTTCCTACGACTAGTAGACTGGACTGGACCATGGCCCGTAATATGGGTCTCATGGTCCCGTCTGGTAGACATTTAAAAAGGATAAATTTGATCTTTCCTAATTTTCCTAAGATGATACCACATCGTTTAAGCCTCAAATGAGTCCCTTCCAGCCTTATACAGCCCTAAACAACTCCATCCTACAATTTTTGAATATCCTAAGTCTAAAATTCTCCTAAAACACTCTTAAGCTTATTCAAGGCATTCAAGTGTAAGGTTTATAGCTAGGGTGAAATGACCCCAAAAAGTTCCCAAAAATGTGCCTTAGAAGTGTCCAAAATCATAATTTTCATATATTTCAAAACTCATGCGTGATTTCAAAAATCTGACTTCATAGAAGATAGGTAAGATTTCCCCTCTAACGAATGTTCTTTGCTATTTTTAGATCATGCCTAACACATGAGGAAGAAGAGCCTACACTCTCGAAGAATAACCGACTCATGGAGAGCTCCGAGATGCTATCATTTTGTTAGTTCAAGCTATAGCTAATCAAGTCAATCAAGGGGCCTAAGCCCCTCATGCTCCTACTCCAGCATCTCGAGTGAGGAACTTTATGAGGATGAACCCACCAAAGTTCTATGGGTCTAAGGTAGATGAGAACCCTCAAGAATTTATGGATGAGGTGTACAAAGTGTTGGCTATCATAGGTGTTAGGTTAGAGGAGAAAGCGGCATTGGCAGCATGCCAAATCAAGGGTTTGGCCCAAATATGGTTTACTAGTTGATTAGTGATATGAACTTGTCCCGCCTAATGACTTATGCTGAACAATTAGAAGGGGAAAAGTTGAGAAAGGGGAGGGGTAATGAGGCTATGATGGCCCGTTTTGATGGGAGGTTCTAAAGTCCCAAGGGTGGCCGATTTCATCAAAGCCAAGGGTCTTCTCATGCTCCTAATGGAAGGTTTGCCAATGACTACCCAAGAACCCAAGGTGATGGTGGTGTAGTGCCTAATGCTATGTGTCCAAAATATGGATAAGGTCATAGTGGCCCATGCTTGAGGAATACTAGTGCTTTTTATAATTATGAGAAAGTGGGGTATAAGGCAATGGATTGTCCTCATAATCGAAATAAGGGTAAGGATGTTCGTCCACAAAGTCGGGGTGCTAATGCGGTTTCTTTGGGTAGAGGTGGCCAACAAGGTGGTGCCCCAAGGTACAATTGATTTTATGCTCTTCTTGGGAGGCAAGGGGTTGATGAGGTTCCTAATATCATCACGGGTATGTTAAAAGTCTTTGATTTTGATGTGTATACATTGATAGACTCGGGTGCCACTCTTTCTTTTATTACTCCTCTTATTGCCAAAAAGTTTTATGCTGAGCCTAAATTTTTGTGTGAGTCTTATGAGGTGTCTACTCCTATTGGTGCATCTATTATTTCTAGAAAGGTCTATAGAAATTGTCTCGTTTGCATCTTGTATAAAATGTTGCCTTGTGGCCTTGTTGAGTTGGACATGGTTGATTTTGATGTCATTCTTGGGATGGATTGGTTGCATGCATATTATGTCACTATTGATTGTAGAACTCGTAGGGTCAAAGTCCAATTTCAAATGAACTCGTTCTTGAGTAGGAAAGTCATGATATGGTGGTTAAGGGTAGGTTTATCTTATGTATTAAAGCCCAAAAGTTGATTTCTAAAGGGTGTCTTTATCATCTTGTGAAGGTTAGAGATGTGGAGTCCAAAGTCCTTCATATAGAGTCAATTTCGGTTGTAAATGAGTTTCTTGATGTCTTTCCAAATGATCTTCCCAGTGTTTCTCCCAAAAGAGAAATAGATTTTGGTATAGACCTTCTTCCCGATACTCAACCCATTTCTATTCCCCCATACCGTATAGCCTCAATGGATTTAAAAGAGTTTAAGGAGCAATTAAGGGACTTGTTGGAGAATGGTTTTATTAGGCCTAGCCAATCACCTTGGCGTGTACTGGTGTTGTTTGTGAAATTACAAAGATTGAGGGAGGAGAAGTTGTATGCCAAGTATGAGAAATGTGAATTTTTGTTGAAGGAGGTTGCCTTCCTAGGTGATGTGGTCTCATAGGATGGTATTAAGGTAGATAAGATGTGATTAGAAATTATCCTAGACCATTGACCCATCAAATATTAGAAGCTTCTCTAGGTCATGTGGTATTGGGGGATGGTATTAAGGTGGATCCTACAAAGACGAATGTGATTAGAAATTGGCTTGGACCATTGACCCCATTGGATATTAAAAGCTTCTTGGGCTTGGCGGGTTACTATCGGAGGTTTGTGAATGGGTTCTCTTTTATTGCTTCTTGCATGACTAAGTTGACTTAAAAGAAGACTGAGTTTGTGTGGATTGATGAGTGTGAAAAAGAGTTTCTAAAAACCTTGAAGGATAACCTTATGTCCGCTCCTATCTTGTCTCTACTGTAAGGGTTAGAAGGGTTTGTAGTGTATTATGATGCCTCTCGAATTGGTTTGAGTGTGTTTTGATGCAAAATGGTAAGGTCATAGTATATGCTTCTAGGAAACTCAAAGTGCATGAAAAGAATTATCCTACTCATGATCTTGAATTGGCCGCCGTGGTATTTGCTTTGAAAATTTGGCATTATTATTTGTATGGATTGCATGTTGATGTGTTTACCGATCATAAGAGTCTCCAATATGTGTTCACTCAAAAAGATCTCAACTTGAGGCAAAGAAGGTGGTTAGAACTTCGTAAGGATTATGATTTGAGTATGCATTAAAAAAGATGGTTAGAACTCCTTAAGAATTATGATATGAGTGTGCATTATCATTCCGGTAACGTTAATGTGGTAGCTGATGCTTTGAGTAGGGTGTCTATGGGTAGCTTAGCTCATGTTGATGGTAGTGGAAAAGAGGTGGCTAATGAGGTTCATTGGTTGGCTAGATTGGGGGTTAGGTTAAAAGAGGTTGATAATGGTGGCATTGTGGTTGTTGATGGTTCAAAATCTACCTTGGTTGATGAGGTAAAAGCAAAGCAAGATCTTGATCCCTCCTAGTTAGAATTGAAGGCCTTAGTGAAAGAGGGCAAGGTGGAGGTTTTCTTCAAAGGGGGAGATGATTCCCTTATGTACCAAGGTAAGTTGTGTGTGCCTTGTGTTGGGGAGTTGAGAAAGAAGATTCTTGATGATGCTCATAATTTTTCCTATTCTATTCACCCCGATTCTACCAAGATGTATAAAGACTTGAGGGATGTGTTTTGGTAGGATGGTATGAAGAAAGACATTGCTAAATTTGTATCCGGTGGTCATAATTGCCAATAGGTTAAAGCCAAACACTAAAGGTCGGGTGGCCTAACCCAAGACATAGAGGTTCCTACTTGGAAGTGAGAGGAAATTAACATGGATTTTGTGGTTGGGTTGCCTAAGACAAGGAAGAGAAATTCCTACTTGGAAGTGGGAGGAAATTAATATGAATTTTGTGGTTGGGTTGCCTAAGATTAGAAAGGGTTTTGATTCTATTTGGGTTGTGATTGATAGAATGACTACCGATTAAGACTACTTATGGGGTCGAAGACTATGCTAAATTGTACACTCATGAGTTGGTGAGATAGCATGGGGTACCCTTGTCTATCATATCGAATCGTGGTGCTCAATTCAGTTCACACTTTTGGAGGTCCTTCTAAAGAGGTCTTGGTACCAAGGTAAAACATAGTACGACCTTTCACCCTCAAACGGATGGCTAAGCCGAAAGAACGATCTAAACTCTTAAGGATATACTTAGAGCTTGTGTTTTTTAGTTTAAGGGTAGTTGGGATGATCATATTCCATTGATTGAGTTTACTTACAACAATAGCTATCATTCTAGCATTGGTATGGCTCTTTTTGAGGCCCTCTATGGTAGACGTTGTAGATCACCGATTGGGTGGTTTGAAGTGGGATAAATGGCTTTGTTGGGTCTAAATCTGGTTATAGAGGCTATGGGAAGGTAATTTTAATTAGTGAAAGGTTTAAAATAGCCCAAAGTCGTCAAAAGTCCTATGCTGATGTGAGGAGAAGAGAGCTTGAATCTAAAGTTGGTGATCAGGTCTATTTGAAGGTGTCACCTAGGATGTGTGTGGTTCTTTTTTATAAGAAGGGTAAATTAAGTCCAAGATTTGTAGGTTCTTATAGGATTTTGAGGAGAATTGATAAGATAGCCTATGAGTTGGAATTGCCTAGTGAAATGTATTTGGTTTATCCGATTTTCCATGTGTCAATGTTAAGGAAGTGTGTGGGTGATCCAAATGCTATTGTCCTATTGAATGTCATAGGTGTTGTTGAAGACAACTTGAGTTATGAAGAGGTTCCAGTTGAGATCTTGGATAGACAAGTGAAGAGGTTAAAGAACAAGGATGTTGTTTCCGTTAAGGTCCTTTGGAGGAATCAATAAGTCAAAAGTGTTACATCGGAGGCCGAAGCAGACAAGAAAAAGTGATATCCCTATCTCTTCCATTCTACTCAAGCCTAAGGTACTAATTCTAAGTCTCTTATGTGATTTCAAGTCTTATGTTTCAGCCCTTGTGTCATTTGCATGTATTCGTGTTTATGTTGGCAAGTTCATGGTGATTTGACTTTTGATATGATGTTTAAAATGCATTGTTGCATCCTTATATGGGCTGAAATTATATTATTTGTGTCTCTTATATACGTTTCTTTGACATTCGATGACAAATATTCTCAAGGGAGAGATATTGAAACGACCCCAAAAGTGCCTGAAAATGTGCCTCGAAAGTGCTTGGAATCGTAATTTTCATATATCTCAAAATTCATGCATGATATAAAAAATTTGACTTCATATTCTTGATCAGGGACAAAATTGAGTGGGAGATGGGTTTAACCTTAATTTAGAGCAACCGTAGAGAAATTTGATTTTTTCATGTTTGCTCAAAACAGTGGCTATTTGCGATGGTACCGCGATGTGGAGTCGTAGCGGACCAGTGTAAAATTTTCCTCCACAAAAGGTCAGTGTCGCGAACCAGACGTGGACCTATGTATTTTGTTGCCAGTGATTTTTGTCTCAGTCCAAGGCTTTTGGATTTTGGGCCTAAGTCTTCCCATGTGTAAAATACCTATACCTAGCCATATTTTACCTTCATATCATACAAGACATTCTCCAATACTCACTCAAACACTTAGACTAACATTTCACCCCAAATTTCAAGTCCCAAAACTCATCTGGATCTTAAGGATTTCACTCAAGCTTTAAATCTCCATTTCCAATCTTCATCAAGGATTCTCCAAAATCAAGGTATGTGGGTTTCAACCATTGGGTCCTTTCACTCATGGTTCCCAAGTTTCCTTTTTAGCTAAATCTCATGTTTCTAAGTTGATTTACTTATGCACTTTACTTACTATGAATTTGACTATGAACTATGGTGGGGTTTTGTAAAAGTGTGACTATTTAAGCATGTTTTGAGCTATGGAACGTTGATCTATCTTGAGATTTGATGAAGGGTTTTAATGTATATTGTATGATAGTATTACCAAGTATTGGTAGGTGGGTTTACATCGAATTTTATTGCATGATTTCACTCTTGAATTGCATGATTTTACACGAGCATTACACACCAGCCAAGTGTTTGATAAAATGTCCGATTATGGATTCTTGAGTTGTTAAAGGTCTAAAATATGGCTTATGATTTCAATGACTTTATGATGATTAATGGAATGTATGTATATGTTATTTTTCTATATAGTGTTGTGAGTTGACCATGCCTCGTTGGGAGGTAGTAAGCCCGTGCTACCGAATTGGAGGGTATGTACCCCAATAACCATATTGAGGGGTTTGTACCTCGATTGCCTTGCTCGAGAGGTAGTAGGCCCGTGCTATCGGGTTAGAGGGTATGTACCCCAATAACCATATTGAGGGGTTTGTACCTCGATTGCCTTGCTCGAGAGGTAGTAGGCCCGTGCTATCGGGTTAGAGGGTATGTACCCCAATAACCATATTGAGGGATTTGTACCTTGATTGCCTCGCTCGAGAGGTAGTAGGCCCGTGCTACAAGATTGGGGGTTATGTACCCCAATAACCACGTTGAAGGGTTGGTACCTCAATAACTATATTGAGGGATTTGTACCTCATTCGTCTCTCCAAGGGGGTGGTAGGCCTTGGATATCCTATATTGATGGTCTCTCCTTACACATGTATTATGTCCTATGTAAGCATATTTACTCTAAACGTCATCCATGCATGCCATATTTCTATGTTTATTCATTGCGTAAGTTTATGCATTTCGATTATATTGCCTATCTCTTATTGCGTTGCATCCTGACACACTTAGTACATTCCAATGTACTAATGCATACTCTATGCCTATATGATATCACCATGTAGAAACCGGAGCGCCGCTTGAGCATCATTCCCCACGTGGCTAGTATGATTTCTCTCAAGCAAGTTTGGGTTAGTCCTTCATTTTGGGGTTAATGTATTGGATTCTATGTTATGTATTAAGACTCTTTCTATTGATTTATGCTTATGACTAAAAGGGGCGAGCTCGGTTGCTTGTCTTGGTCCCCTGCTCCTATTTATGTAATAGAGGTGTTATTGGAATCTTATGATGTATTAATGCTATACTCTCTTGAGCTTGCTATGTTTCTGATATGAATGATGTCCCTTAGTCCCATATTCCTTTTTCACTACTCTTCTTGTTGATTTTAATGCTTTCGTGACTAAGGATGTGTAATGATATGTAAAGAGGCTTATTTGGGGCCCCTTGGGGTTCCCCATTCGCCGTGTCACGTCTAGGCCCTAGGCTTGGGTCATGATAGTATGCGGGTTTCAACCATTGGGTCCTTTCACCCATGGTGCCCAACCATCCTTTTTACGTAAATTGCATGTTTCTAAGTTGATTTACTTATGGGTCTTGCTTACTATGAATTTGACTATGAACTATGTTGGGGTTTTACAAACTTGTGACTGTTTAAACATGTTTTGAGCTATGAACCTATGATCTATTTTGAGATTTGATGAAGGGTTTCAATGTATATTGCATAAGGGCATTACAAACTGTTGGTGGGTTCATTTACTTCACGTTTTCTTGCGTGCTTTCACTCTTGAATTGCATGATTTTATACTAGCATTACACACCCACCAAGTGTTTGATAAAGTGTTCGATTAATGTTTTCTTGAGTTATTGAAGGCCTAATGTATGGTATATTAGTTAAGTGACTTTATGATAATGAAAGAGATATTTATATGTGTTGATTTCTTAAATGATATCTATAGTGTTGGAAGTTGATCAATTGCCTCGTTTGGGGGGTAGTAGGCTCGAACTACCATGTTGGGGGGTATATACGTCAATCACCTAGTTCGGGGGTGGTAGACCAGTGCAATAATGTTGGCAGGTTTATATCTCCATCGCCTAGCTCGGGGGGTGGTAGGCCCGTGCTACCATATTAGGGGGTATATACCTCAATGGTAAGCCTTGGTTACTAATGATAGTCTCTTCTTACACATGTAAAATATTCTATCTAAGCATGTTTCACTACAAGCATCATTCATGCATGTCATATTGCTATATGCTCATTTCTTTCCTAAATATGCATTTCGATTATGTTGCCTATCTCTTGTTGGATTATATCCTACATACTTAGTACATTAAAACGTACTAATGCATACTTTATGCCTACATGATGTTACCATGTATGAACCGGAGCTCTACTTGATCATCCTCCTCCATTGGGCTAGTATGATTTCTCTCAAAGTAAGTTGGTGAGTCCTCAATTTTAGGGACAATGTCTTTGATCCTATGCTATGTATAAAGACTCTCTTTGTTTTGATGAATGCTTATGACTATGAGGGTGAGCTTAAAAAATTATCTTGGCCCCCGTTCAATTGTATGTATTAGAGGTATTGTTGGACAAGTTATGTATTGATACTATGAGCTTTGACTCGTTTGATGTTTATGTTATGAAAGTCTTCCTTTAGTCCCTTTGCCTTCACTTCAATTCTTTTATTGCTGTTTAATTGCTTCTGCGACCAAAGATGTGTAATGATATGTTAAGAGGCTTCCTTGGGGTTCCTTCATGTTCCCCATTCGTCGTGTCATGTCTAGGCCCTAGACTTGGGTCATGACATAGGGTTTTGGTTCTTCCATCTCCAAATCAAGTTTTCTCCCATAAAATTAACAAGGTATGTAGGTTTGATTGTGGAAACCTTTCCTCCACAATTCAACCATTCTTCTTCCTCATTAACATGAAATTGATGGATATTTATGGATGATTTTATGAACTCTTCTATATGATAATATTAAGAAGAGATTTATGATGTTTTAACTTTGTATATGATTATGCATTGAAAAGCCACATGAAATTTATGGATTTTTATGAGGGTTTGATGATACCATAACTAAGTTTTGTTATACTTTTGGTGGGTTATTCTGAATAATGTTCAAGTGGTTCCATTTTACTCTTCTCAAGTCATTTACTTTTGAATTGAATGGTTTTAAACCGATATACACATATACCTACCATGATTTGATTAAAGATGTATGTCAAGCTTCTATGATGTTGAGGGCCTTATGGTAAATTATGTAAACTATGAATGATATGACTTTTCAAAGGGCTATTATGCATGCTACGGGATATGAGAATATTGTGAAAGTTATGAAGCCCTATATTTGATATTATGAAACTTTGGTTTTAACAAGCTACTCTATGAAAATATTATGGTATTATGATGCTTTGCACGTTATGGCTATAAGTATGATTTGAACATTTCTTGGGATTCTAATCCTAGCACCGAGAGGACCTCGATAGATAATCATTGTCCTTTAACTATGTTTCCATAATAGTTTTCCGAATTAGCTAGTGAATACATATATCACATATTATATGATTGATCAAAAAGGGTGGTGTTCCCATGCCACCATTGGCCTCTGGTGTAGGAGTAGAAGTATAAGTGGACCCCTCTCTCTCTCAGGCTCGGTCTGTGGAGGGTCCTCAGTATGTGGAGCAGCAGCAGTAGAAGAAGGAGGCTCAGATAGTGGTGCTGCGGCAAACATCTCTGGTAAGTGGACTGGAGGCTGCGGTGCTTGATGTGCTGTCAAAATACAACACTTTGGATGCTTAATATTTTGAATTTTATGTGTTCTAAATGCGATGTTAGTGAGTTTTATGTATTTTTATATTTTATTTGCAAGATTCCAGGGTTGGCCTTGATTTTGAGAAGATTATGCAGAAGTTGCTATTTTTTGTGATATACGAGACCCTTTACAGCCCGTGAAAGAGGTTTCATGGACAATTCTAGTGAGGGGATGATTTTCTGAAGATTGTTCTACAAACATGTGGATGGATCATGAACTTATTTATGAGTAATAGACCATGTTTCATGCCTTGAGGATTAGAGAAGAAGGACTTTCTGAATATTGGTTAGACGAAATCCCTTAGGCACTGTAGAATATTTTATAGGATGTAGAGGGGTGTCATTGATCACAAGTTCAGTTTTGCAATAATAATGTATGAGAGCCCGATTACGGGACATGGAACACAATACGGCTCGTAAAGTTGTTCGTGAGACGTGCCGACCCAATTATCCTATTTTGCTTAGGACTTGTATTTTAAATATTATAATTATTTTTTTAGGTTATTTTTCATTAAGTTTCTAGAGAGTTCGACCGGTGAAAGAAAAATAGTGAGATTGAGTAGAGAAAACATTGGAGAGTTTTGAGATACAGTTGTACTTTGATTTGAACTTATAATCTTGTGACTCTCATCGAAGCTTGGATTTACTTATGCTTAATTCAATTATGTAAGTGCTCTAATAAATTATTCCAATTCATAAGTCTTGCATCTATACAAATCATGAGTAGCTAAATGTACAACTAGGGTTGTAGGAACCATGAAGAACTAACAAGGTGAAACCGGATAATTTATAATTCTTGAAAAGTGTGAATGCATGTATTAATTAACTCTCATCGTTCTGCATGTTTTCTAGTACTAGCCAAAATTAGAACCCGCCTAGTGTTACTAACTCAACCAAGGTAGTAATGAATAGGAAAAAAGATTAATTAACACCATTTGGTTGATGTGTTCTTGTCTAATCAACCAAACTAGACCAATGGGAGATTGTACTGGGACTAATAGGTAAGGGTTAGTAATGCACACTGTGGAGGTGGACCAAGTCATTTACTGAAATTCACCCCTCGGCTGGACCAAAGGGTTCGGTGAACTTAACTTACCATCCTGCAAGCTACACACTAGAAAAAAATTAGGTTATCCGGTGATACTAAGTTAGGGAATCATGGATAACACAATACCCTAGTTTCTCTCCATATTTGTTAAACTCTTGTGTTAGTTAGTCTTACTTTTCTACTTGTTATTGCAAAACCCTCCTTTGGGCGATAAGTAAGTTTATTACTAAAATTGTATTATGTATTCCTTGTGGGTCCGACCTTAACCTTGGTTAGGTTCTATTTCTTGACAATGATCGTGTTATCCTAAAAAGGAGGTGTAACTTGGGCGATATCAAGAGTTTGGTGTCGTTGCCTGGGAATATGACTAGACATGGTTAATTCAAATAATTTGGGTTTTAATCCTTATTTTCGTCATTTTATATTTTTTGTTATTTTGGTTTCTTTACATGGTATAAGTGTAGTGTATGCCTAACATGCAAAGTCGATGTAGATCTTTGACTCTATTTGACCCAGAGAACATTGAGAAGAATGGCCTAAGATAACGCCAACAACGTAGCTAATGCATCTCTGAATTGGAATGAGAATAAAAATGTTGGCAATGAGAACCCACCTCCCCTGAGGATATTGCTCCACAACCATAGGATTTTAATGCCAACGCTTATTAGTGGAATCAATACAGGTTGAATCCTATGTCTATGGAGGTGACTGGAACTATTGTGTTGCCCCTACTATCGACTAAGACAATGTTTGCGGTTTCAAGTGGGTTGCTTCAGATGATGCAGAACTATGGGTTATTTGTGGGCTTACCATCAGAGGATCCTTATAGTCATCTACACAATGTTGTATTTGTCTGCAAGAGTGTGATAGGAATGCATAATCTATCTTTGTATGCTTTGGGACTTCGTGTCTTCCCATTGTCTCCTACAGGAAATGCAACACTATATATATCTGAGCTCCCACAGAGTTTGATCACCAGTTGGCTTGAATTGTAGAAGGCCTTTTTGGAAAGGTACTTTCTAAGATCGAAGAAGCTCAAGTTGAAGGATCAGATCAACAACTTTGAGCAACTTCTTCGTGACTCGATCTGTACTACATGAGAGAAGTTTACTAAGTGCTTGAGGAGTGTCCGGGACACAAGATTGTTGATGATGCCTTGATGGAAATCTTCTACCATGCTCTTGATGAAAATAGTCAGGCTTGTGCTGATACCATTATGGAGGGCATGTTCTTAGATCAACCATTTGCAAGGATTGTAGAAAGGATGGAGAAAGTGGTCAAGACCAGTCGTGCATGGGGAAAAGAGATAGAATATCTACCAAAAGTTTGTGCATTGTCATTATTAGCTCAGAGCAAGCTAAGATAAATCAAGAGATTATGCAAGAGCTTGCCTGAATCCATATAGGCATGGAGGTGATAATGAAGCAGAATCAGGATCGAGTTAATGCAGTTGTTCATCAGCCTTCATGTGCACCCATATATAATGATCCCTACTATGAGGAGGACACTTGTTTAATTATTGATCAAACTGGGGGGGGGGGGTTCCAGACCAATACCCAAGGCTCAAATCAGGATTATTGGTGTCAAGCCTTCAATTCCA
>DF366022.1:6548-24063 GCA_000787875.1 Solanum virginianum
AGATTGGGACTTTCTGAAATTCATCAGACGAAACTCCCTCTATGGGTTGTAAACTATTTTATGAGTCATAGAGAGGTGTCATAGAGTTGAATTCTAAATTTCTATTAGCTGAGTATGAGATCCCGATTACGAGTTGTAGAATGCAATACATCCCGTAAACTCCTTTCGTATGGCGTGCCAACCAGTTCTCCTATTTTGTTTAGGACTTGTATTTTACTTATTATAAATAGGATTTTTAGGTTATTTTTCATAAGTTTTCACCTAATACTCAGAGAACTCTGTAATTAGAGAGAGAAAATTGTGAGATTATATTGGAGAGTCTTTGAGAACACTTGTGTTTGAATTTCATCTTTAAGCTTGTGATTCTTATTGAAGTTGGATTTGATTGTTCCTAATTCTATTATGTAAGTGTTCATGTATGTTTTCTCAATCCATAATTCTTGCATCTACACAAAGTATTAGTTGCTAAATCCACAACTAGGGTTGTTCATGATTATGGTTAAACAACCAAACCGAAACGTAATTCGAACCAAATTGATTAAAAAATTTAAAATTTGATTTGATTTAGTTAGGTTTAGTTTTTAAATTTTGAAAACTGATACTATTTGGTTTTGTTTTAGTTTTACTAAAAAAAATCCACAAAAATAACCAAACCGAACCAAATAATTATATATATAAATAATATATAAATATTTTATTATATTTTAATTAATTTAAATCTTTAACTTTACCATTTATATTTGAAGATTCGTCTGTTAGTATTTTGGAATATGATTTTCTTGTACCACCTTCCCAGGTAGTTATTTGATTGTTGAACTTGTATTTTTTTTATGAAGAATTGATCTTCAGTGCATAATGACTTTAGTATTAATTAACTAAATCATTTTATTCGTGTATAATAATTTTAGTATTGCGTAACTAAATCACTTTGCTTGTGTAATAAAAACTCTTGTATTGTTGCTTAATTGAATCCACAGTAGCCTTTTGTGAATTATTCATGTACTAGGTGTTTGTGTCTATCGAGATGTGTATGCCCTCAACAAATGTATTACTTTTAAATCAAAAAATAACCAAAAAATAAACCAAACTAATCCAAACCGACAATAAACAAACCAATGGTTACTTTTTAAATTTAGTTTGGTTTGGTTTTAGAAATTTTAAAACCAACTAAATTGGTTTGGTTATGGTTTTAACCAATAACCTATCTAAATTGAACCATGAACACCCCTGTCCACAACTAGTGTTGTGGGAAAAACTTGAAATCATAGATAAGACTTAATTTGTTACCTTCAGCTTGAGTAGAGTGAAAGAGGTACAAATATCATTTCTTCATGTCGGTTTCGGCTTCCCAAATAACACTTCCAACTTGTTGATTCCTCCAAAGAACTTTGACAGATGCCACATTTTTGTTCCTTAGCCTTTTCACTTGCCTATCCAATATTTCCACTGAGACCTCCTCATAAGTCAAGTTATCCTCTACAACACCCAGAAGTTCAAAGGGTACTAAAGTACTTGGGTCATCAACACACTTCCTCAACATAGACACATTGAAGACCGAATGTACCATACTGTTATCTGTAGGCAACTCCAATTGATAGACAACCTTGCCAATTCTTCTCAAAATTGTACAGGATCCCACAAGTCTTGGGCTTAATTTCCCTTTCTTGCCAAACCGGACCACATCCTTCATGGGTGGGACCTTTAAATACACCTAATCACCAACATTAAATTCAAGGTCTCTCCTTCTCACATCAGAGTAGAACTTTTGCCTACTTTGAGCCGTCTTTAATCTCTCCCTTATCCACCTTACCTTCTCCAAGGATTCTATAACCAAATTCTAGCCCAACAAAGCCATTTCTCCCACATCAAACCACCCAACTGGGGATCTACAACGCCTACCATATAAAGCTTCAAATGGAGTCATGCCAATACTAGAGTGGTAGCTATTATTGTAAGCAAACACAATAAGTGGAAGTGGTTCATCCCAACTACCCTTGAAGTCCAAAACACAAGCCCTAAGCATATCCTCAAGAGTTTGAATTGTACTCTCAGCTTGAACATCCATTTGACGATGAAAAGTCATGCTAAGCTTGACCTTGGTACCAAGGCCCTTTTGGAAGGATCTCCAAAAATGCGAAGTGAATTAAGCACCATGATTCAAAATAATAGATAATGGTATTCCATGCAACCTAACCAACTCATGAATATATAGCTCGGCACAATCCTCGGCACTATAAGTTATTTTAACCAGTAAAAAGTGAGCCAACTTTATTATTATATCAGTAATAACCCAAATAGAATCAAAGTGCATTCTAGTCTTTGGAAAATCAATCACAAAATCCATGTTGATCTCTTCCCACTTCCAAGTAGGAATTTATATATCTTGAGCTAGGCCACCCGTCCTTTGATGTTTGGCTTTGACTTGTTAGAAATTATGACAACTGGTTACAAACTTGGCCAATACCTCTTTTCATACCACCTCACCAATACAGCTCCCTCAAATCTATATACATTTTTGTGAAACTGGGGTGAATAGAGCAGAACAAATTATGTGTCTCATTCAATATCAAATCCATTAATATTTGGCACACTAGCCTACCTTGGGTCCTAAGGATACTATCTTCCCCTTAGTAGAAAATCTCTACTTTACCATCCTTCACCAAAGCTTTTAATTATAGTAAGGTGGGGTCAAGGTCTTATTTGGACTTGATCAATCAAAGAAGATTTGGAGCCATCAATAACCAGCATACCTCAATTTTCAACTTCATTCAACCTTACTCCTAACCTAGCTAATCGATGGACTTATCTAGCTATCTCCTTACTTCCATCATCAATATGAGCTAGACTTCCCATGACCACTCTACTTAGAGCATCGGCTATAATATTAGCTTTGCCGGGATGATAGTGCACACTCATGTCATAATCCTTAACGAGTTCTAACCACTTTCTTTTCCTCAAATTAAGATCCCTTTGTGTGAACACATATTGGAGACTCTTGTGATCGGGGAATACATCTACATGAATGCCATACAAATAATGACGCCATATTTTCAAAGCAAATACCACGACCGCTAATTCAAGATCATGGGTAGGATAATTATGCTCATGTACCTTTAGTTGTTGGGAAGCATATGCAATAACCTTACCATTTTGCATCAATACACACCCCAAACCAATCCTTGAGGCATCACAATAAACCACAAACCCCTCTAGCCCTTCCGGTAAAGCCAAAATAGGAGCAAAGATAAGCTTGTCTTTCAAAGTTTGGAAACTTCTTTCACATTCATCGGTCCAAACAAATTTTGCCTTCTTTTGTGTTAATTTTTTCAAAGGGAAGCAATTGAAGAGAAACCATTCATAAGCCTCCGGTAGTACCCCACTAATCCCAAGAAACTCCTAATATCTATTAGAGTCAAGGGCCTAAGCCAATTTCTTATTAATTTTGTCTTCTTAGGGTCCACCATAATTCCATCACCCGACACCACATGCCCTAGGAATGCAACCTCTTTCAACCAAATTTCACATTTGTCAAATTTAGCAAACAACTCTCCTCTCTCAAAATCTGCAATACCACCCTCAAAGGATTCACATGCTCTTCTTCACTTCGGGAGTAAATCAATATGTCATCTATGAATACCACTATAAACATGTCAAGGTGGGGTTTAAAGATCATATTTATGAGATCCATAAATATTGCTAGTGCATTCGTTAAACCAAATAATATCACCACAATTTCAAAGTGCCCATACCTAGCTCGAAAAGTGATCTTGGGAATATCACACTCCCTTACCCTCACTTGGTGGTATCCAGACCATAGATCAATCTTAGAAAAATGACTAGCCTCTTATAGTTGATCAAATAGGTTATCTATCCTTAGTAGAAGATACTTGTTCTTTATAGTGACCTTATTGAGTTGCCAGTAGTTGATGCACATTCTAAGTGAGCCATCTTTCTTTCTTACAAATAACACCGGTACACGACAAGGTGACTTGCTAGTCTTTATGAAACTCTTCTCCAATAAATTTCTCAATTGGTCCTTTAACTACTTTAACTCCTCTGGGGACATAAGGTAAGGGGAATGAAAATAGGTTGCGTATCGGGAAGTAGGTCTATGCCAAAGTCTATTTCCCTTTCGGGAGGAACACCGAGAAGCTCATCAGGAAAGATATCAAGAAACTCATTGACCACCAGAACCGACTCAATAGGAGGGACTTTAGACTCAGGATCCCTAACCTTTACAAGATGGTAAATGCAACCCTTAGAAATCAATTTTTGGTCCTTAAAACAAGAAATGAACCTGCCCTTAACTACCAAATTATGACTTTTCCACTCAAGGATGGGTTCATTAGAAAATTGAAACATAACTTTACGGGTCCTACAATCAATAGAAGTATGATATGCATGTAAACAATCCATCGCAAGAATAATGTCAAAATCTACCATGTCAAGTTCAACAAAATCACAAGGCAAGACTTTATGTAATATAGACACAAGAAAACCCTATAGATTCTTCTAGCAATAATGGACTCACCACTGGGGGTAGATACCTAATAGGGTTCACACAATAATTCCAGACACACATGAAGGCTTATTGGCAACAAAAGATCTAATGAAAGAAAGAGAAACACCCAGATCTAATAAAGCATACGCATCATAATGAAAAACCTTTGGTAACAACACAGGCACCTCATCCACTCCTTGTCTCCTTTGAAGAGCATAAAATCAATTGTGATGTGGAGCACCCCTTTGTTGGCGACCTTAGCCCCTTTTATTAACATGAACACCTTGTCCTTGAGGACGACCATTCTTGCCATTCTTTTGAGCATAAGGGAAATCAACAATCTTGTGGTCTACCCTTCCACACCCATACTAAGCATTTGAATCCCTTAAGTACTTGCCATTATGATTCCTTTTACATTGTGGGCACCTTGGAAAACTCACCCCACCATTTCCACCTTGGAAGCTTAGGTTAGGTACCCTATCATAAGCAATCCTTTTGTTTAGAGCATTAGACGACCCTTGACCTTGAAATTTGTGACCTTGTTGGAAACAGCCACCCTTGGCACCTTGAAAGCCATAATTAAATCGAGCCCTCTTGGAATTCCCACTCCTCCTCTTCCTAAGCTTCTCCCCTTCAAGTTGTTCGGCTTAGGTCATGAGCTGAGATAAGTCCATGTCACCTATAGGCATAGTGGTGTGGCATTCTTCATTTACCAAATCGGACACCTCTGATACAAACTTGTTCATTCTTACCCTAAGATCGGCAACCAAGTGAGGAGCATACTTTGAGAGGTTGTTGAATTTGAGGCAATAATCCTTTAAACTCATGGAGCCTTTTTTGAGATTCACGAATTCCATCATCTTTGCCTCCCTTAATTCAATAAGGAAGAATTGAGTGAGGAATGCGGCCTTGAATTCCTCCCATGGGATAGGGTCATTGTTCCCCTTCTCTAGCTTCTATTGAACAAACCAAATTTATGCAACACCCTTGAGTTGGTAGGCCATAAGTTTCGCCTTCTCTTCCAAACTTACCCCCACATAGCAAGCACCTTATATACATCATCAATAAAGTCTTGGGGTTCCTCTTCCGTTTTGGAACCATAGAATTCTAGAGGGTTCATCCTTGCAAACTACCTCGCTCTTAAGGCCAGAGTAGGAGCATGAGAAGCTTGGGCCCCTTGGTTCAATTAAGTAGTCAAGGCATGGGCCAATATGGTAATGGCATTCCAAAATTCAACATGTGCATCCTCTCTTTCTTGGGAAGCCAGATAAATCAGACCCTCCTCGAGTAAGCGATCCCTTCGTGGCCTTCCACTTGGTAGCGGCATGATCAAAAAGAGCAAAAGAGCGTCTGTTAGGGAAAGAAACCCAATATTTTAAACCTAAAGCACGACATAGATCATGAAGAAGTGAACCATTTTATAAAATGCCACATAGCCTCCTATTCATAGTTATGGCGCGCTTCACAACCATGAACAAGACTACTTGATACGGTGTGTTAGATTTTTGACGACCATTAACAACCTAGTGCTCTAACACCAAGCTTGTCACAGTCCAATCCTAGGGCCTAGATGTGACATGGTGAATGGGAACCCAAAGGGATCCAAACAAGTTTCTTCGCATATCATATACATATCCTTGGTTGTAGAAGCAAAATAAAACAACAACAAGAGACAAACAATTCTAAGGGAAGCGGGACTTCGGACTTCCATCTCAACATCAACATTCAACAAGCCTAAATGGAAATAGAGGACTAAGGGGAGTCTTTCATAATAACATAATCATAATGGGAGTCAAGCTCAATACATAGATAACCATGTCCAACAACACCTCTAATACAAAAGGAGCGGGGGCTAAGATATCTCCCGAGCTCACCCTCAAAAGATGAATATCCAAACTTAGACAAGTCTTAACAAAAGGTGATAGTGAAGTGGATATTGTCCCCGAAGTAAAGGACTCGCCAATATTAGTCTTCAAAAGACCCATCTAGCCACGTGGAAGAGGAGGATGAATAAGAGCTCTGGTCCCTACATGGTGAGATCATGTAGTCATAAAGTATGTGTTAGTACTTAGAATGTTCTAAGTATGCAGGGTGCAATGCAACAAGGATCATAAGCTATTATAATCAAGATACATAATCATAATCATTAGACATAAGTTCAATATGACATGTATAATCAATCCTTAGGTCAAAACATGCGTGAAAATAATCATACTTGCATAATTTGTTTAACACAATAAAGTGGAATGAGTAGCTCATCATAATACCTTGTACTAGAGGGTGAGGAATATAGATTAGATCATAACCCCTTCTAGTAGGTACTGGATAATATATGAGGTTAAAGAGATAGCATAGGTCATAACATTTTCATGTAGGTACTAGATAGTGCATAGTATTAAATCGTACATGAGGGTGAGGAATATAGCTTAGGTCATAACCCTTTCATGTAGATATTTGTCTTCTACTAAAGGGTGAGGAATACGGCTTAGGTCATAACCCCTTGTAGTAGGCTTCACAATTCACATAGGAATAAAACATAGAATAAGGGCTCAATAATTTACTTGTAAATCATAGAAACTTTTCATGAGTTTAATACATGCTTGGGAGCCCATAATTATCATAGAAACACTTGTCTTGCAAATCATGTAATAACCTTTCGTCCATATAAGAATCCTTGTAATGTAAATTTAGTCAAACATAGTGGGTATATGTACATATGCTTAAAATAGTGCATTTCAAGAGTAGAGAACATGAGTAGAATAAAATATGGTCATTTAGATATCATTCAAAGCAACCCACCAACATTGTAGTAAAACCCTCATTTTTTTGCGTATCATGAAAACCATTCAAAAATTCATAATCTTTCAAAGACTTTCAAGATATCATAAATATAAGTTTTAGCATCATAAACATAATATAATCTCATTTTTTGATAGAAGCTCAGGCGTTAATAATCCAATATTCAATAAATTTCCAACATATTTCATGCATAGGAGTGATAATAGAAGATACCCATAAAAAATCTAACTTTGAAATCATGAAATTTAATAAAAGAGAGAGTTGGGCTCTATAGGTGAACGGATCCATGGATGAAGACCCATATACATAAATTGAGACTTCCTTGAAGAAAACTTGAGGAAGACCTGACGCTTGAATTGGGTTCTTAAAATTCAAAGCAAGTTCTTGAGATTCTTGAGATTAAATAAATGATTTGATGATGAATTGGGAGGATTTTGAGTGTTCCAGGGTTTGAAAATGGTGGAAAATTAAAGTATTCCCATATATATAGGTATTGGGTTATTACCCAAATGCCCTTAAGCGAAACTAGAAAATTAAGGAAATTATTGCACTGGTCCGCGCCTGAAGCACGACGCAGACCAATCACGGAGCACCATTTACATTGAACCCTGCCAAAGGTGGGACGCGGTTCAGTCATGGAGGCACACTACCTCGGCTATCGTAGAAAAAAATAAGAGGTGTTACAATAATACATAAATTGGAAGGGACCATAATCGACATATAAAACCAAGCGAGCTGCTATTTGGACTCCCGATGTTCACTCTACACAGGCCTAGAAGTGGTCTATTTTTTTAGGGTAAACAAAATACCCACCTTATGGGAACTCCCCATTTCGAAAAGTGCTTCATAGACACCTTACAAGAACACAACCCTTTTCAGTTAACTTATGATAGCAACCTTACGAGAACACCTATTTTGGTATTTAATTAACATGTGTAGTATGGAAACACTATCCTTTTTGGTCAATCATGTAACACGAGCTATATGGATCCATTAGCTAATTCACAAACCTATAGTGGCAATATAATTATAGGACAAATGGTATCTACAAAGGTCCTCTAGGTGTTAGGTCACAATCCCAAGGAATAGTCAAGTCATACTTATAGCCATTTTATGCGAAGTATCATAATAATGTCATAGAGTAGCTCATCAAAATCAAAGCTTCATAATATCAAAGAATAGGACTATAATAACCCTTATAGTTTTTTAATGAAAGGTTAATTGGTAATTTTAACCATTAATAATTCTTATTAAAAGAATTTTAAAAAAAAGGGCCTGGCCCCTTTTATTTTAATTCTCATGCAGCAAAAAAAAGGAGAGAAGCAACCAGTTCTCTTCAAATCAGTCGCTGCAGAAAAAAAAAAGGTTAGGGCAGATTTTCATTCCTTTCTTTTGGAAGTAAACACACGGATTATCAAGGTTATTCAGGGAAACTCATACATAAAATCAATTTGATCTTTGAACCACTAAATTGAGTGATAAAGCACAGGTATTTTCTTGTTATTGTGTGCTCTTGTTAGTTGAAAACATATCTACCAGAATTTTCACTAATTAGGTTTAATAATAAGATTAAAATACCTTTACTTATAATTTATAGTCTAAGGTATTGGCTATCTGGGTTTAACCTAAACTTGAAAACTAGGGATATTGAGACTTGAGTTTGGCTAATATAATTGACATCAATAATCAATAATTTTTTCATAGATTGAGGCAAGTAGGGGCTGTTTTGGTGGGTGTTCTATGCGTACAAGGTTGTAAAACTTATCATTAACAAGGTAAGTGAGACTTTAAGCTTTAGTGCTGGCTTTTTAAATATGCTTTGAAAAATATATTTTTCTCTATCTGGTGTATGTGTTGGGATAAGAATATGCTTGACAGAGTTGATGTTTCTTTGATAAACCCTAGATATGCTATTTTTTAGAGGAATATCAAATATCTTTATGAGTTATATGTGGTGTGATGTTGAATACCCTTCTTTATTACTGTGATTTTGAATACCCTTTTTTATTACTATGATGTGGTTACTAGGGGCATACTTAGCTGTCGTAATATGTTAGGGGCATACCTATGTTGCCGTAATATGTTAGGTGCTTTGTACACACTAATGTAGTACATTCCAAGAGCATTGTACATGCTACCATGGACTTGTCAAGGTGATGGGTGTATCTCCTTTACTGTCGTAGTACATTTTTAGAGTATTATACATGCTTCCATAGACATGTTGGGGTGATGGGTTGATCTTCTTTGCTGCCGTTTATGACAAGTTTTGAGTGGAGATTGAATTGAGACATGTTGTGACCCTTTCGAATACTTATTTGAACTTATTGAGTTTATTATGAAGTATATTCTTATGTATATTATTTATGTATATCCATTGTGCAGATGTATTTTATAACTCTTGTTCTAGGGGTATTAGAGTAACGATTCAAGGATCTTACTAGGTTATATTTATATATAGCTCACTCCTTACTTGCATGTCAATGCTGATACTATTGCAGAAGGCGAGACTTGTGGCTGACGAGTTCGTTTCTGTGGACTCTGTTGTTGAGGTGAGCCTTCGCATTGTTCGTGGAGGCTACTACTTCAGGTCTATCTATTATAGTTTATATTTTTCTTCTTTTTGGAGTTTGTATGCCCCACAGTTAAACTCATATCACTCTATTAGATGCTCATAATTTTATTGTGGGAGTTTGATATGTGATTTTGATTTGCTAGTTACTCTATTGTTATGAGTATTGATGAGTTTTGGAGTTGCACATATTATATTTTTAATGCTTGTATAGTTTGAGTGTGTAAGAATATTTGGTTCTCCCGACAAATGTGTGGGCAGGTGTCAGTCACATTTAGGGGGTATTTTGGGGGTGTGACAAAGTTGGTATCAAAGCCTAGGCTTTAAGTCCTGGGTCATGGAGCAGTGTTTGGTAGAGTCTTATTCATAGGTATGTAAGCACCCATACTTATGACCTTGAGGCTATTAAATATTTAGTATGTATTCTTGTTTTCATTCCTTATTCGTGCATTGAGTTGAATTAAGTTTAACTTTTAAATATTTTTCGTAGATGGCTAAGAGACATGGCTCTTCCACTGATGTTTAATCTAATGTAGTTGTTGGACATAGTGAGGGATATGGTATTACCTCCAGTGGCAGTCAGGGTAGGTCTCATCCTACTAGGGCTTGGACTAGGGCATCTGCTTCTCCTCAATCAGGAGTTACGAATGAGGGACAGACCCGAGCTTAACAGCCCAAAGCAAGTGTAGGAACGGTTGCTCAAGATGCCCAATAGACAGTGCCAGCTGCTACACCTACTGTTGCTTTACTTACAGATGTACGGAACAGGTTGCGCAGGATGCCTCGCAGACAGTGCCAGCTGCTACATCTACTATCATTTTACCTACAAATGTTGTGGTGAGGTTGTTGAATGTGTTAGAGGCATTGGTGCCTAATCAAGGTGGAACCCTAGCTCCTCAAACTACTACACAAACACAAGAACAAGTTTAGTTGAATTTTGGTGTGACTAAGATACCACATTTATCTCCCTCAACAAGCTGCAACTTTAGGGCAACCCAAAGATATTAAGAATTTCATAGACTTTAATCCACCAGAGTTTGATGTGACACCAACTTCTATTGAGCCTCAGAAGTTCCTTGATCGTTGTGAAAAAATACTTACTACATTGGGGTTGAAGGAGACTCGTGGTGTGTAGATGAAGCTGAGCATGAATATCATCTGAGAGTTGTATTACAGACACTTAGAGAACAAAAGCTTTATGGTGTGGATTTACCACTTTTATATTCCCAAGGATCTGCAGAGGCATGGTGGACTTCTATTCAGAGAGCTAGAGAAGCAGGGTCACCATCTATCACCTGGCTAGAGTTTTCAACAATGTTTAAGGACAACTTTATTCCATTGAGCAAACAAGATGACATGAGATGCCAATTCCATGATTTCCGTTAGGACAATATGACAGTTACAGAGTATAAGGCCAAGTTCACTAAATTGTCCAAGTATGTCCCATTTTTTATTACAAATTCAAGGGAGAAAGTGAGGAGATTTGAGGATGGACTAGAGCACTGTTACCATGGTCCTGTGATACAAGATATGCAAAATGGTACATATGTAGATGTGGTTGACACTGATCTTCATTGTGAGTCCTATTGGAAGATAGAGAAAAACCGAGTAAGAAAAAAAGAAGGCACATAATACATGTGGATTCAGTGATGCCCTATATGGAGGCAAGAGTGGATTTCATCATGGGCAGTCTAGGCCTACTCAGTCAGATTCAGTGGTGCAATCTTCTAAGAGTGGTTGTCCAGCTAGACAAGGCCAACAACAGATACAGAAGAACGGTGATAGTTCTTTCCAGTTCGGACAACATCCAAGGTATTCTAATTATGGTAGGAAATACAGTAGTCGCTGCTTTGGTATTGGTGGTCCTTTTTTTACTTGTGGTGAAAGAGGTTATATTGCTAAATTTTGTCCTAAGGGAGAATCTGGTACTAGTCAAGCTACTACACAGGTGCAGAGAAATGTGACAGATACTCAGGCTCAGATTCAACTAGCTAGGGCCGCTCCACAGAGTGCTTGTGGACAGGGTCGATAGGGTGCACAGGTTGCTCAGGGAGTAGGTGGACCACCGAGATTATTTGTTGTGGCCAGACAGGATGTCGACGAATCGAATATTGTAGTCACATGTATTATTACTGTTAATTCTCATGAGGCATATGCTCTTATTGATCCTGGTTCTATGTATTCGTATATATCTTCGTCGTTTGCTATATCTTTAGAATGATGACTTAAGACTCTTAATGTGCCATATATGGTTATGACTCCGGTTAGGGAGACCTTATTAGTGGATAGAGTGTATAGAGATTGTGTTATATCTGTGCAGGGCAAGGACACAATAGTTGCTTTATTTGAGTTGTCGCTATCTGACTTTGATGTAATTATGGGCATGAATTGGTCAGCATTATGTTATGGTTTAGCTGATTGTTATGCTAAGCTGGTACATTTTAATTTCCCTGGAGAACCATCTTTAGTATAGAAAGGTATGACTCCTCTAACACAGGAAAAGATAATATCTTATGTAAAGGCACGCCGAATGATTAATCATGGGTGCTTTGGTTTTATTACTACTATCCATGATACCCGAAGGGAGGATGTTACTATTGATAGTGTTCCAGTTGTGTAAGAATTTGTTGATGTGTTTCCAGAAGACTTACCTGGGTTACCTCCGATGAGAGAAATTGAGTTTAACATTGATTTAGTGCCAGGCACTCAATATATCTCTATTCCTCCGTATCGTATGGCTCTAGCTTTGAAGGTCCAACTCCAAGAGCTACTTGATAAGGGGTTCATCAGGCCCAGCGTATCACCTTGGGGTGCCCCAGTATTATTTGTGAAAAAGACAGATGTCACGATGAGAATGTGCATCGACTACAGGCAATTAAATAAGGCAAAAATCAAGAATAAATATCCATTGCCTCGAATTGATGATATATTCGATCAGTTCTCGGGTGCTACTTATTTTTCCAAAATTAATTTGAGATCAGGTTATCATCAATTGAGAATAAAGACCAAAGATATCTCAAAGACAACCTTTCAAACTAGGTATGGGAACTTTGAATTTTTGGTGATGTCTTTTGGATTGACTAATGCACCTGCAATATTTATGGACTTCATGAACAAGGTATTTAAGCCATACTTAGACTAGTTTGTGATTGTATTTATTGATGATATTTTGGTCTACTCTCGAGATGAATCTGAGCATGAACAGCATCTGAGAGTTGTATTGCAGACACTTAGAGAACAAAAGCTTTATGCTAAGTTCTCAAAATGTGAGTTTTGGTTGGGGATAGTTTCCTTTTTAGGACACGTGGTGTCACAATATGGGATTCAAGTCGATCCAAGAAAGGTAAAAGTTGTTCAGGATTGGCCACGACCTAATACTCTTACAGAGATACACAGTTTCTTTGGGCTAGCTGGATATTACAGACGATTTGTGGAGATTTCTCAAAGATAGTTGCTCCATTGACATGTTTAACATAGAAAGGTGTAATTTTTTAGTGGTTAGATGAATGTGAAGAGAGTTTTTAGAAATTAAAGACTACATTGACTACAGCTCCTATTTTGACCTTACCTGCAGCAGAGGGTGGTTTTAGCATTTATTGTGATGCATCTAGTATCGAATTGGGTGGTATATTAATGCATAATGGTAAAGTTATGGCATATGCTTCTCGACAGCTAAATATTCATGAGAAGAATTATCCGACACATGACTTAGAGTTGGCTGCCATTATATTTTCTCTCAAGATATGGTGTCACTACCTTTATGGTGAGTCGTGTGAAGTCTATACTGATCACAAAAGTTTGCAATACATATTCAAACAAAGGGATCTGAATCTGAGGCAATGATGATGGTTGGAGCTACTTAAAGATTGTGATCTTACTATCTTATATCATCTTAGAAAGGTGAATATGGTGGAAAATGCTTTGAGTAGAAAGTCCACGGGCAGCTTGGCTTAGATTGCTATTGAAAAATGACCTATGGCTAAGGATATTCAGTCTTTAGCCAATCAGAGAGTTTGAATTGATCATACATTTCCTGGCAGGTTTCTTGTAGGTGTGGTGGTGCAATCATCCTTAGTTGGAGAAGCCAAGGCTTGCCAATACGACAATCCCCAACTTGCTAAATTACGAGATCAAGTGTATAGTGGAGGTGTGAAGTCATTCTCAATCGATAGCAAGGGTGTTTTGCATCGACATGGTAGATTGTGCATTCTTATGGCCGGTGAGGTAAAGCGGCTAATACTTGAAGAGGCTCATAGCTCGCGATACTCTATCCATTCAGGTGCTTCAAAGATGTATCAAGACTTGCGTGGTTTGTACTGGTGGAAAGGTATGAAGTCTGATATTTTGAAGCATGTGACTAGTTGTTTAAATTATCAACAGGTCAAATATGAACATAAAAAACCTGGTGGAGTAATGCAAAACTTGATTATCCTAGAGTGGAAGTGGGAAAGGATTACTATAGACTTTGTTATTGGGTTGTCGAATACTTTCAAGAAGCACGACTCAGTTTGGGTGATTATGGACAGACTCACAAAATCTACCTATTTCATACTAGTTCAGGTTACTTATACTGCAAAGCAGTTAGCAGACATTTACCTTTGAGAGATAGTCCGGCTTCATGGAGTGCCTATTTTAATAATATCAGATCAGGGTGCATAGTTCACTGCTAAGTTTTAGAAGTCTTTCCAGAGATCGTTGGGATCACAAGTTGAGTTGAGTACAACTTTTTATCTCTGAACTGACGGACAATGCTTAGAGCTTACGCAATTGATTTTGGTGGGCATTGGGAAAACTAATTACCGTTGGCAGAGTTTGCTTATAATAATAGCTACCAATCGAGTATACAAATGGCACTGTATGAGGCTCTTTATGGTCGCAAGTGTTGATCACCAATTGGATGGTTTGAACCTAGCAAAGCACAATTACTAGGTCCAGATTTGGTTCAGTACGCTTTAGAGAAAGTTGTAGTGATACGAGAATGGCTTCGAACAACACAAAGTAGATAAAAATCTTATGCAGATAAGAAAATCCATTACGTGGAGTTCATGAAGGGCAAAAAGGTTTGTTTGAAAGTTTATCCTATGAAAGGAGTTATGAGATTTGGTCGAAAAGGTAAGCTAATTCCTAGATATATTGGTCCTTATGAGATTTTAGATTGGATTGGATTGGTAGCATACCGACTTATTTTACCTCCGAGATTATCCACTGTACATCCTGTATTTCACATGTCTATGCTTCGACAGTATGTTTGCGATGATAGCCATAAGATTAGCCTAGAAGATATGGAGCTTGATGAGAATTTAGCATATGAGAAGGGTCTGTTGTCTATTCTGGATAGGCAAGTGAGACAACTGAGGTCGAAGAAGATAGTTTCAGGGAAAGTGTTATGGCATAATCAACCAACCGCAAAGGCTACGTGGAAGTTCGAAGCGGATATGGGAGAGAGTTATCCTCATCTATTTGACACTTCAGGTATGGTTTTATACTCGTTCGAGGACGAACATTATTTTAAGTTGGGGAGAATGTAATAACACTTATATTTTTTTAATGAAGGATTAATTGATAATTTTAACCATTAATAATTCTTATTAAAAGAATTTAAAAAAATAGGGTTCAGGCCCTTTTATTTTAATTCTCACGCAGCACAAACAAAAGAGAAAGAGAGAGAGAGAGAGAGAGAGAGAGAGAGAGAGAGATAGAAGTGACCAGTTCTCTTCAAATCAGTCGCTGTAGGAAAAAAAAGGTTAGGGAAGATTTTCGTCCCTTTCTTTTGGAAGAAAACACGCGGATTATCAAGGTTATTCAGGGAAACTCATATATAGAATCATTTTGATCTTTGAACCACTAAATTGTGTGATAAAGCACAAGTATTTTCTTATTGTTGTGTGCTCTTGTTAGTTGAAAACATATCTACCAGAATTTTCACCAATTAGGTTTAACAATAAGATTAAGAATACCTTTACTTATAATTTATAGTCTAAGGTACTGGGTATTAGGGTTTAACCCTATACTTGAAAACTAGGGATATTGAAACTTGAGTTTGGCCAACATAATTGATATCAATAATCAATATTTTTTCATAGATTGAGGCAAGTAGGGGTTATTTTGGTGGGTGTTCTACGCGTGCAAGGTTGTGGAACTTGTCATTAGTAAGGTAAGTGAGACTTTAAGCTTTAGTGCTTGCTTTTCAAACATGCTTTAAAAAATATATTTTTCTCTATCTGGTGTATGTGTTAGGACAAGCATATACTTGACAGAGTTGATATTTCTTTGATAAACCCTAGATATGTTATTTTTTAGAAGAATATCAAATATCTTCATGAGTTATATGTGGTGTGATGTTGAATATCCTTCTTTATTACTGTGATGTGGTTACTAGGGGAATACTTAGTTGCCGTAATATGTTAGGGGCATACCCATGATGATGTAATATGTTAGGAGCTTTGTACACGCTGCCGTAGTACATTTTTAGAGTATTATACATGCTGCCATAGACTTCGCAGGGTGATGGGTTAATCTCCTTCGTTGTCGTTTATGACAGGTTTTGAGTGGGAATTGAATTGAGACATGTTGTGACCCTTTTGAATACTTATTTGAACATACTAAGCTTATTGTGAAGTAGATTATTTATGTATATTTGTTGTGCAGATGCATTTTATAACTCTTGTTCCAGGGGTATCAGAGTAGTGAGTTGAGGATCTTACTGGGTTATATTTATATATAACTCACTCTTTACTTGCATGTCAATGCTGATACTGTTGCAGAGGGCAAGGGTTGTGGCTGAAGAATTCGTTTTCGTAGACTCTGTTGCTGAGGTGAGACTTTGCATTGTTCATAGAGGCTACTACTATAGATCTATTTAGTATAGTTTATGATTTTCTTCTTTTTGGGGTTTGTATGCCCGATTGTTAAACTCATATCACTCTATTAGATGATCCATTATTTTATTGTGGGATTTGGGCTAGAGGTATTTTTTTAAGTGACATTTTTCTTTCATAAATTGATATGTGATTTTGGTTTGCTAGTTAGTCTATTGTTATGAGTATTGATATGTTAGGACCCGTACTGTGGTGTATTGAAACCATTACGAAATCTGGGACTAATGTGGCATTATTAGAAAATTTGAGACTAAGGTGATATTTTTGAAAAGTTTAGGGCTCAAGTAGAATTTTTTAAAACTTGGGTTGTTAGGATTCGTATGTCCTTAATTATATCTGTGCATGTCCTTAATTAGCTCATGTAGGAAAAGCTTGGGGACCAAAGTGTAATCTTCAAGACTTGGAGCCTTCAAGAAATATTAAGGGTTGCCCCACCCCAGTTTGTGTTAATTTCCTATTGGAACAAGTGTGGGGGTGAGGCCAAATTGATAAGGATAAATACAAGGTAAGCTTCTACTCTTCACATAATTCCCAACACTTAGAAAAAAAATTCCAAGAACAATCATTTCCTAATGCTCTCGGGTTGCTACAGTGTAACAACAAAAATTTGCATTTTTTGATCCTAAGATTATTTTGACGCTACAAGCCTTACATATTGAGTTTCCTCAGTAGCGTGGAGGTGTTGGTTAGCCAGGAAAATACCTCTTTCTACGACTTCGGCGATTTGGGTCCATTTAAGGGGTTTAAAAGGTATGGTGATTTCTAGTC